>JAKMXC010000577.1:0-37903 GCA_025328345.1 Colletotrichum sp. SAR11_59 | reverse complement strand
GCATTCGCCGGTCGTCACCGACCCGACTACTACTCCAGCCCTCATTGGCTTATCTATGGGAGAGCGGACGGGATCCCGAGTTTTCCAATGGGTATGGTCGTATGTAGCAGAAAACAAGGACATGACATATTATGAAGGGCGAGTAGGATGGTCAAAGACAGGCGTGGGGAGGAAGAAGGGCGGCTTCGACAGCGGCGAGGCTTTCCAGGTCCGCTCCGGTTGTTTCGCTGGAGACACCTGTTTCAGTATCCACAGCATCTAGTGCCCATCATCTTCTCAGAGGACCAGCCTATTTCACTCCGCTCCTTGCCAGCGTTTCCGACTTAATGTTGACGCCGTACCTGTCGCCCTCCTTGTTTGCTCTCACAAGTCGCTAATTCTCGCCTGTCGATTTACGCCTCAGCCGACCTGATATTTCAGGCTTCCCATCACTGCCACTTGAACCTTTCGGTGCCGTCCGCAAAACTCCGTTCTCCCCGACGTTCAGCTGTGGACCTGGCATCGATTATAGCTAGACATGGGAGTAGCACTGTTGATTGATTGCGGTGCTGATGCGCCCAGTCAAGCCGCACATCATCGTGTTTGGCCTTGGGGTCGGAATGATACATTTCGTCTTGTAAGGTGCTCAAAAAAGGGATATGACCCAACTTGGTCATGCCTTTCGGGCGAAGAAACCGCCAGGGCTGCGCGAAAATGAGTCACGGAGGTGATTTGTGTGCGCGCCCAGGAAGCTGGACATGACCCCAAAACTAAAGGCGACAAATTGCCAGCCATGAGCAATATCCAATTGCCACAAACCAGGAGAGTTGGGGTAATACACTGGTTTTCGTTATTTGATAACGCCATTGAATGCCGGATGGCAACGGAGACGAGGAGACCCGACGGCCAGAAACTCCACGGTTTATGGCACCTACGGTTTTCCGTCAGCAAGTATGTTCACCGGCAAGGGTACGGGAAACGGCTTGGCTGCGGGAAAATAGGCTTTGTCATTGTCAGCTCTCTCGTTCTGTGGCTTCCACATTTCGTTGCGGAGACTCCAGGGAACCACAAAGATCAGTCGTTTGGTTCCTCTCTTATGCGACAGTAAACACCTATTTTGAGATCAGAGCACACGCTTGTCGGGACAATTCCTGGCCAAGTTCCAGCACAGCATACCGGTTCTTGCCAACTCTGCGGGCTCTACCTATGCAATGAAGACTGCCCAGGCAGTGTGCTCCGGCAGCTGGGAAAGCACATTGGCGATAGCTTCTCCGTTCCGACAAGCCCTGGCTCAGGCGGTAGACTGCGGCAAATTATCGACAATCCAATGTGGCGTGTTCTGGTCAACGACCCTCATACTAACCTTCTTTCACTGCCGAGATTGAGAAGCCCGTTAGCACAATATCGAGGCGCCGTCGAATTCTAAATTTTACCTGAGGAGCCATCATACTTTCAGAAGCCAACAAGGCTCAAGGTCGTCTACTTCTTGCCTCAACCCAACTGCGGATAGCCAGGACAGGAATAGGCGCGAGCGGAGCCAACAACCAGCCTGATCTTTGGCTAGGTTGCCACCGATGGGCGGGCCGTTGAGCGAGGCGGACCAGCTGAACGCCAGGCCGCCCAAGGCTGTGATGCTGACAGACGCGGCGTTGGCGCCATTGAAATAGCCGCGGTGGACCTTGTCGCCGGAGTAGAAGCCACAGTCGGTGCTGTAGAGAACGAGCAGGGTAATGGATGCCGGGGTGGTCTTTTTGCTCAATACCCGTCAGGAGTCATCTTCGTCGCGAGCAACTTCGGGGAGGGCGTCGGCGCTGCGCCAGCTCTTGAGCTCCAGTAGGGCGATAGGGCGACGCTGTGATCCTCGCCTCCTTCCCGATTGCAGGGCTGTCGGGGTGAGTGACCTCAAGACTCCATCGCATCCGGCGAAAGACCCGTTTGGTCTTCTGAGCCCTGGTTGCCGCCGAACAACGTAGTTGGTGTCTTGATTATTGTCTTGATTCCAAAGTTCCGCTCGTTGCGTCCCACGTAGAGGCCTGGTCGATTCGGCCAAGATCTGCTGCTGATGGCCCCTTCTGCGTTCGCGATCAGTCAAAAGGATCAATATCAAACTCGGGTGATGACTTGATTGGGTTCTCCCCGAGAACAAATGAGGCCAGCTCGAACAGCAAGGGCTGGCAGGACTGCAAGTGACTTCCAACAATAAATCCTCGCGTGGGGGTAAAAGAAAGTTGAGGGTAGCGTCAGTAGTAGAGTTGGCTTGAAAATTATGGGACGGAAATACGCAAAAGAAGGGGCTGCGATTTTTGGAAGCCCTTGCTATCTGCCGCTGCTCGGCTGCTGTCTCGTACGGCGATGAGGAACCTGATCGCGCTGGCTCAGAAGGGGCTCTCCGGTGCCTGGCAAGGGGCTAAGGTAACCTAGGATGGTGATTCTGATAGCTGATTGGGACTGGATGTAGCAGGAGTTGGAGGATGGAGGACGTAAAAGAGGGCGTGCTCCGCTCGTGAGCTTTAGGGTCGCGGACGAGGGAGGTGATGTTGTTGTTGTAGAGTATGGCATTCGGGGTAGGCATCTGGAGTGCGTCTAGACAGCAGACCCGCGGGGAAATTATTCTCGTTTTGCATATCCTTGGAATATTGGTTGGAAGGCTTCTTGTCTGCCACGAACTAAACATCATCTTGGGTCTGGATGTGTGTCTGACTGAGGATTTGGGCAAAGTCTTGTTTAACGTCGCTAATAAAAAGAGCTTTCGCCTGTCGCATGTCATGATTTCCGTGCCGGCGGTGAGCCACGGGCCATAGTGACTGCGACCACCACTGTGGTCTGTCACGTCGCGCGAGAAAGCGTTATCTCTCCCACTAAAGCAACAGTGCAGCGTTCCCTGCGCGGTCCGGAAGAGGGAGGGAAGCCTGCCCTCATTGGTCGTCAAATTGTGATGTGGGGTCCTGGGTCGGAGTGTGAAATTCCAACATGAGATGCTTCCACAAGATACTCCCGAGTTGAAGCATCTGTCCACTTTCTTTGTTGTGAGTTGTCGGCTGGAAGTCGCCAGTACACTTCTTGAACACTGGGGTTCTGGCTATTTTTTCGCCAGACCACTGCGTCCGTTCGCTGCTCCTGATCACTTGCCGATCTTGACCATCTTGATTTTTGACCACTGGCTGCTTTTCTGGGCACCACCCTACTAGATACACGCACACTATCCACGTCCCAAGGGGAACCAAGGGGAACATTGCGTGCGCGTTATGCATATCTGATTGCCGTTCGATGAAGTGGATTTTTCTGCCGCCGAAAACCATTGACAAGGTTTCTGAAGTCAAGTCGTCTTCTGAGGTCGAGTCAATTCCTTTCTGGTGTTCGACCGGGGTCAGGCACTAGCTGTCCAAGCGCACGTACCTGCACCGCAGCCTTATGTCATCATGTACCACATATGTGGTAAAAAGGCAGCTCCAACCGTCACCACCTGGCAGCACCAGAATATCAATTCGGCGCCGCTAGCCACTCGCCGTAACAGCGCTATGGCCCCGCAATTGCTGTCACCGCGCCGTGGTCGCGGTGCCTCGCGACCGGGGACTGTTGGATCTGGGAGGTCCAAGAGCTTTACTCAAAGAAATGCATCCAAGAAGCCTGGTTTTCCAAACGTTGGCGTTCCACCAGTGAAGTGGGTGCCGGGCCATTAAGCTCATGCTTTGCTGCCCAGACTGTCCTGCTTCGCGGAATCACCACTGAATGACCGATGGGCTTGCGAGCTTCGCTCTAGAGTTTGCGTTCTATATTGGGAATTACTGCGCTTGCAGCGGCCGGTCGGCTGATGAAATTGTCGCGATGACCGCAGACGATGTCACGCCCGAGGACGAATTCCCGCGCGCGGGCAAGAGCTGATCTCGGTCCTTCTCCCGGGTGCTGACAGTCCCCGTATCAATAGGCAGGGCGTCGCTGGAGCGGATTGAGTGCGAATACGAGTGCCTGCAGACGGTGCGGCTGATGGGCGACGGCTTGGTGAGGACTGTTGATGTTGTATTTGGAACTGCAGCTTGCTGTTTCTCGTTATCGTCGCAATGGTTCAAAAGTGGGGTGAAGGTCCACGGTTATTCAGGAAGTCCTGATGCAGTCAGTGCAGGTGACAATCCACTAGAACCTTAGGTCTTCAGATCTGATGCGCGATGCGATCGCTGCGAGCTTGCCCCAGCGCGCAGTCGGGTGTGACCTCGCGCAAATCTGGGGCGGGGCGAGCCCGGTGCCAACGCCAGATATCTGCCCTTTACCACCCCGGCGCACGTCAACAGCATCATTGAAGACTGCCATCGGCTTGCTTTTGGGTCTTTTTCGCCAGAAAACACTTTCGTTGCCGGATGCATAAGATCCCGTTGAGTGTCCATTTCAGCCCTGCCACGGCTTCGAATGAGTCCCAGGCGACCACCCCACTGAACAAGCAGCGGGACGGTACGTACTGCCACTCTCTCCGAACAGACAGCGCTATTCCGTCGGCGACAAATGCTTGGACTCGCGCACGCATCTTCTCACCACAGCCGCAACAATCATCGCCAATCAAGATCATCCCAAATGCAATGCCTCCAGGAAGCAATCGATTGATACTTCATTCACTTGGGACCTTCTACTATACCTTATAGGACTTGGCACGCAGGCTGCGGAAGATCCTTGGCGAATTTAAAGACTTTTGCCTGCAAGCATCTTGTGCAGCAAGTCTCAGTGCACATTGCACGAGGAACTGGCCTGGACAACGAGACACCAGGAAGCTTCTAGACTCTTTTCATCTTAGACCTGTTATTTGGGGCCATTCTGCGAACACTCCAGAGCGGTACTGCTTTGCACTTGTAGCCCTGTTTGACATGGGCCGAAGGCCGAAGAGGGCAGCAAGCAAAGAGGAGTGGGGGGTTTTCAACGTGGTAGCTTTTGCAGAGTGGAGTTTTAAGTAAGTGATGCTCATCGCCAGAGGTAGATTTTGCAACCACGCACCTCGCGATGGAGAGGCAGCGCAGCGGGCGAACAGGCGCGGGCCGACCCACAGGGATTAATGTGGGTCAATGTACACTCTGGGGTGCACAATGGCCCACTTCTTTTCCGTGGCTGGGGCTACCCAGCCACGCTTCCCAGTTCAGGGCGCAGCCCTCCTAGACTTTTGGGGCTTCTTCCTGTAGTTCAATGGATATTCGGGTTTCTAGGCAAATTGATTGTCATTAGTATCCCGCTTTCACTAAGATGACGCAGGTGAAACGGAGGAGGTCGATCCATCTTACCGCTCCAGCTGCTGCCATGTCATAAGGTAGTCGGATGTGTGGGGCCGAACCTTTAGCTGTTCTTAGTTGACCTTGTCGGTCCGGTCTGCGGTAAACGGCCTCAGCGAGCGCAACGGTCGACTTGTTGACAGCGGACTGAAAGTGGCCGTGGCCCAGCCGCAGCAGCGCGCCCGTCTCAATTCCTTTGCGGCCACGACATCACTGATGCTGCATTAGGAATGCTAGGCCAACCTTGATCGCTTGCAACTCCTTGAACACGAGCAACGGCGGCGTTCACGGAGTATGCCTACTTGGGTTGTCAAAATTTTGTTGCAGCCATCTCCCTTAATGAGCTAACAGAGTGCGTGTGTCACCCCGTCATCTTTCCCATTGACAGGTCAGCGTCAACAACACGCATCCTTTTCCAAGTCAACCACGCAACCACGAGCATCATGTCAAAACTGTGCGCAGCGTGAAACAGCGTGCGATAAATTTGCCCTTGTGCCAAGTTTAAGAACACAAACAACCGACTTGGAATCGCAAATAATTCCCTGCCAGCCATGAATCTGTTCGAATCGTGGTATGCGTGCCAGAACGCGCCGATCCACCCCTCAATCTCTGCGGACACTCGAAATGAATAAACCCCCTTTCTTTATCATGATGCACCAGGCAACGCTTGTACGAGTCGAGTAATCTGGTCCATTGGTTCTATCATTTTGTCTACCAACCAGAGAAGACTTGCGTGGACGCGCTCCACGTTGTCGCGGCCCGTTTGGATGTCTTTGGCATTGGAGACCATGTCTTCGTTACGATCAAACATCGCACTCGTCGTTTCGTCTAGCGTGTTGCGTCAGAAACGCCCGTCCAGGATTGTGAAAACGGGAACCGCGGCATCGATGTCGCAGCATGAAATCTGTAAATGAGATTTTGCTGGCGTGCAGGTGGTCTGCTTCATACTCGGCGAACCGCTGCTCTTGGCGCCGTTTCTCTTCATAAGATTCTCATACGTGCGCTCGCTGTTCTCTGCTGGCTCGTGAGGATCGAGTGGGAGATGACCGAGGTGGTCGCTGGGAAGCAACAACTCCCATGCCGCACCAAGAACAGAAGTCATAGTGTTGCGCCACAAGACGATCGGTATCTTGTGCGGCAGCGGTCTCTGGGCGGAAACGTGCATGGCCCAAGCGAAAATGGAAATCCCGGAATCTTCGAGGTTCTCAACCTCGGACGCTTCCCGCATTTGAGAGCCCCTCTGTCTTCGTAACCGGCATGTGACCCGAGCAAGTAGTGCTTCTGGACCTTCGAAAGCACCTCACTAGCGTGGAGGACCTCGGAGGCAGGCGAAGAACCGATTAGAAAGATCGGGACTTCAGAAAGCCGTCCTAATTCGATATAGTTTTAACAGTCTCTACCTGTCACCCGACGCGAATGGGATCATCATCTGTGTGGAAAGTCTGATCGAAGCAGCCAAGCCGTCGGGGGGCTCGCGTTGTTCTAAGATGCATAATCCGCCGAGCTCCCTCAAGTCGGTCAGACGAGTCGCCGGTCTGCAGGCCAGACAGACACTTCCGAGGTATGTGTCCATCTATGAGGCCTAAATGGCCTTGACTTTGATAACCTCCTCGGCCGCGTTGGCGTCCATCGGATGCCGCTGCCTTTTACCCGGGGGCAAGATGTCTGCCGCTAAAGAGGTGGCCTGGTGACTGCTGGTGCTACGGATCAATCTGGTTCCGCAGAGGAAGTCGATTGGATGGTTGCAAATAATTTAGACGAGTTTGGTGATGTAGGTGATGTCTTCAGGGGCTTACATGATTGCGGCGCCGCAAAAGAAGCCACTGGGATGCCTGCTGATGATGATGGGAACAAAGACTTTTTGTTAGGCAGTCTATTGTGGAATCAAGTTGCTTTTTGGACGCACCTGAGAGTGACCCCAACCTTGTGATGGTGTGAGACCTTGTTGATGCGGCGACCCTCGGCAAAATCGCACAAAATTTGGGAGGTGGACGAGCACAGTCTCGGCGACGTCAAAGGCGGTCTCGCACTTGACGGTGATGTTCCGAGGCAGGTGCAGATGGGAGACAATATCGAATTCGCTCCTGCTGGACCGGAGCAGCCACCGTGGCCGGCACCTTACCCCTGCGATGATGTGAAAGCCGGAGTCGGATTGACGGGCGCGGCGTGCATCGTACAGAGGAGGTGCTGCCATCGCCCTCCCAGCTTGATCTTTGTTTTGACTTTTGTCGGCTTTCAGCAGCACCTCCATCGACAGTTGCAAACAGTTAGGGTTTTTGCAACACAGGGTGGGAAGCAGTGTGGTGAAGATGACGTGTAGCTGCAGGTGCAGCCACGGCTTGATGACGGGGAGATTCAGCCAATTATTGCTAGGGAAGAAAGGCAGGTGCGTCGAGTCAGAGCCTGCCTACACCACGTCGACCGCCTCCTTCGTTCCTTATTTATCTCCCAAAGGCCAGGCTGCCCGGCAGGGCTGCCGTCAGTCGCGCATTGGATATCTGCGGACAACGACCGTCCTCGTCCCATCTCCCCAGCCTGATACCTTAGGCTTGGACTCTCTATTTGCTGCATGCTAGAGCACTTGAGCTTCTCTCCATTACGCAACAAACTGTCAGTCGAGTCCTCTACACCTTTTCATGGATAATTTTCGCCGTGGAGTCTCCGCGTGCCTTGCCACAAACAAATAATGCCCATCATAGACAAAGATCTTCTTCATAACCACCTTGGAGCTCTGGCTGCTGGCGCCAACACCCAGCAGCAGTAACAGCAAGACCACTTGCCATGCGATCAGCTTGGGTTGTGATGCCGGCTGCAGCAGATGAATGTGATCCATGGACGGGCTACCCTGCCCTGGATCGCCCTGACAGCAATGGCAGCAATAACTGGCACGAGCCTTGGTATCTGGGTTGACTATGAGTCTGAGGAGCGAGTCTTTCTTCTCAGGCTGCCCAGGAACGGCCGTGATGAACGAAAGGCTACTGGGATCGAGGCTTATGGAACGAACGATCCCCAAGCGAAGGATTCTGGCAGAAGCGAGGGCGGCTGAGGCCAAAATATAGACAGCGGTGGCAGTGATTTGCAGCTGTGTAGGATGCTTGGGCAGGAAGATGTTGAAAGAGCAGAAGCCGTTGGTCTGGACGGGAGACCGGCGGCGTTGACAGCGTCGGAGAAGCGGCATTTCGTGGCGCCCTCTTGAGGCGGTTGCTCAAATGGTGTTTTAGCATGGAACAGCCTCCCCGAGTTTTATGCTTCAAATCGCCGTCGAGACGTACCAGTCATGGATTGAATGACCCTCTAGTTAATGATGCAGCTACATGTGACGATGTCGAGGACAGACAAATGGTGTTGTCTCGCAAACATTGTTTGGGCACGCGCGCAAGATGATGGAAAATCGCAGGGGTGGGACTGATATTGGGATTGGTGCGCCACAGACAGCAGAAGGTGGGCCAAGGGAATTGTGTTGTGGTGGTTCAGTCCTTTCCTGTAGGACGTGGAGTCGCCTTAGACAATTTGAAGTGCTGGGATATTCCCTGGGCAACAACTCACCTTACCCACCCCGCTCGTTCCTGCAGACGCACCAACGCAGGGTGTCAGCTCTTCCACTGATGCATCATCGCCTCCCCCACCAAACATGGATGGCGCCACGGCCCACGAGCATGCACCTGCAACACGTGGTTTCAGCATGATTGCCTGCCTGGGTCAGGGTCGCGTTTTCCGCGTCCATGTTCATTTTATCGCGTGTGCGCGAAACGACTCACGCAGACAAAAGCTTGCATCGTGGTCGTGGTCGTGGTCGGTTCCGTCGAACCATCCCTATCATGCGTACTGCCCATGATTAATTTGAGGCAGCAAGCAATGAATTATCGGCGTATAATTCAATGCCCTGGTGATGTTGTGCTGTGAGCAGAGGTTGGACACAGCTTTCGCAGTAGGAGAGAGAACGACGGTGCTTTAGTGGGCGTGGTGACTGCCTAGCTGGTACGTACCCAGTGACCGGAAACTCCTCCTGCAGTGGCATTTCTTTTTTTTCGAGTTGCAGCTTTTTCAAGTAGGGCTGGCCTTTTCGAGTAGTGGAAGCTTTCCGCCGGGCGGGTACCCACTACCGGCCTTCACACTTCCTGCAGGCATCCGTCGACTCGAGAAGAAGGAAGAAAAATTGTTCTGCTAGTCTTTTTTCTCTCCTGCCTCCCAACTACCTCCTTCCAGGCGACGAGTCTCCTCCAATTTCTTTCTTTTTGTCGTCATCTCCTTGGGAGCATCTCTTTTGTCCGTTCTTTGATGCTCGGCCCCTGCGACCCCGACGCGCCGGCTTTGCGACACGTGCATATGTAGCTCTTCAGCGCCCTCTTCTACCTTACCGTGTATTTTTCGACAAGCCGCGAAGCGCCACGGCCCTTTCCTAGGGCGCGTCAATCTCAGCCTCTGGTGTTGCAAGCACCTCGCCTGCCTCGCATTCCCCACGCCTCAAAGACCTGGTCCGTCGCCCCGGGATGTCTGCTCTCGACGCCATCGGGCCCGTTTGTGGCCACGCAATCAATCAAGACGTTGCCGATGCAGCCTCAAATACGTCAATTGATGCGTCGGATCTCCTGGATCAAGAGCTCGGCCGCAAACTGGAGACCCCGCTGGACGAGCGCGGCGAAATCGTCCTGGCACAGCGTCAGTCATGCCTCCGTGTCGCGGCACCTTTTTCATTTGCTGTACCCTTTCGCTAAATGCCCAAAGCTCAAGCTAACTTGCATCTCCCGTCCAGGCTTTCGAACCGGTACGATTCATGAATGCCGATGCGCTCGAAACGATGGCCGCGCCCAGTTCCGTTTCTCGTACCCCGCCGATCATGGCCGAGCCCTGCACGATTGGATAGAGGAAGAGTTTGCGCTTGCTGTGGATGAGGAAAAGGTCTTCCGATTCTGGGACGACGTCAAGAGCAAGGGAAGCACGCGATCGGAGACGCTGAATAACACCGACAACCTTTACTACGTTTGGAGAATCGTCGACCACCGCCGACATGCCGCCGCCCCGAACCACGAGCCTAGCGAGCTCAAGGTCCAATGGGTTGGACACAGGGAAGATGAGGCTGTCTAGGAAAAAGCCACCCCCGCGCTCATTGATACCATTCCTGGCTCCATGTTCAACGACTACCTCGCCTGTCACAACCTGACGCGCATGCTGCGAACGAGGAAGAAGACTGGCAGAAAACCGAAGGCCAAAGCTCGGAACGCAAGCATTGCCGCCAAACAGCATCCTCGGCGAAGCTCGGTCTCTGTTGACCATCACGACCAATCCAACGAGAGTACTATTCAACCTGATCACGGCGATTTTCAACAAAGCCCCTCGTTCGCAGAACACAGCAATATTGATGATCTCCCGGCTTCTGGTCATGGACCTAACATCCCGGACTGCTCCTCCTCCGGCTGCCACCCACAAGAAGCCTCCATACTTTCAGTGGGAGGAAGCCCCCGCGGATGGAATGGCCCAGGATTGCGTGTCAACATGATGTCTGGACAGATCGAATACAGCGCCTTGACGGCGACCGGGAATTCCTACGCCGACGAGAACAGCCTCATCGATCGACTCAACGAAATGAGACTATCCCCAGAGAGTGCGTTAGTAGAAAAGACCATTCAAGTTGAGATCCTAGGACAGGAGCTAAGAAGGCAGGCGGAACAAAGCGTCGAGGAGCGCCAGCAGGCCTTTGAAGATCGGAAGAAGCTCAAAGTGGCCGAGACAGAGACCCGGAGGCTGTCGATGCAGCTGGACAGGGCAAATGAGTACATCGCTGAGTTGGAGGCGCAGAACAGCATGCTCCGTCAAGAGCTCCAGCGTGCAGATGTTCAAGTAGATGACTGAGCACGGCTGGCTCAGGCAAGGTGGCAAATGCCAGGTCGTTGATGCGCGAAGCTTTTTTACCATCGCCAGCATGGCTATTGGATGGCAGGAACAAGCTCAAGGCACCGCTGACAGGGTAGTTGGGGGGATTTGGAAAATGTACTCCACAATACGGAGATGAGTAGATGGATACCTAGTGTTTCTAAATCATCTGTTGTAACGAGTGACTTGACAATCTTTGTCTGTGTGCTGCATCATGACTGGGACGTCTATTGCCTGTGTTTGCCTCCATGACGGGATGGATCCAAATCTCGCGTTGCCCGCTACAAGGGCTTGCTGCTGCTGCTGCGCCAAAGGTCACAGAAGACTTGCGCGAGTATCCCGGTGACGCAAGAATTATGCCACGGCGCACTGCGAAAGGCGCAGGTTTCATTTCTTGGTAGTGCTCCCGAGAGGCGGCGGAGAGTGTTCATTGAGGCTGGTCGGAATCCTGGCGTGCGCCGGCCAGCCGGGTGCCGAGGTGTGGTTGAGCCGGAATTGCGCTGTAATTATAGTGGAGATGTGACGATTGACAGCGCAGAAACCGTCACATGTCCCCTGAAGCGCAGGCCACTCCTGGCTTGTGGGGCGCACCAACAGCGACCCTGAGAGTCCCCTCCCAAAGTTACCTTATGGAGAAATCGGGACCTTCATTGAGCTGAATTTCACCGGCACTCGTCGTCAGCCCCTTCCTGGGATTCGTAAGTCTGCTTGGTCAGGATCTGTTCGAAAGACTCAGGTAGTGACGATTGGGCCGTCACAGCCTCTAAACGCTGTCAGTCACTGGGGCCACCTGCCGATTTTGGCGGTAGAATCGGCAGTTGGCCACTGACGGTGGGAAGGCAGGCTCGTGGGGGCGCTACGGTGCGCTGTGGCTACCTGATCGCATCTAGATGTCTGCGCACCTCAGACAACTGGCCGACTTCCTCTGTGTCACTTTCTGGGGACGCTCCTCCATGAACCACAACCCGAATTGTCAATCATCCTGCAATACACTCTTTGGCTGCCACCGAACGATTGAAGTGCAATCACTGCAACCCCAACCACCCCAAGTACCCACATCCGATCGAAAGATCCCTGGGAGACGCTAACATGTAGCAAGGAGGCTTCTATTGATTTGCACGTCGTGTCCGAAAGAAACACCAAGCCCGGAGACCACCCCAGTTCCTATCAAAACGACTTCACCTACCGGGCAGATATCGGCCCTGCAACAGTCATCAACAACACCAATCACCCGTGAAGCGTCAGCGCCTCTTCCTGCTCCTCAATTGTCCCGGACCCCACGGTGCAAGGCCAAGGACAGCTACTCGTCGGCCGCCGCCGCACTGTTGCTGAGAAAGACTCGATTCGGCTGCCGTCGAACATCTCGCCTTCCACGACCAGGACATTTTCGGGCGTCTCATGGAAAACAAACATCTCTTCCACACAGCTGGCGACAGAAGATTGCCCAAGTATAATCAGAACCTGTATGCCACCTGAAGTGGAGGAGAAATCTGCTTCCAGCGCGACGAATACGACGGTCACTCGCAGACCCCCTTCACAATGGTGGGATACTTCTTCGCATGGCCGAGTAGATCAAGATGGACTCCTCGGCTCCCACTGGGGGGCCACTCCACATGCTGGAAGGCACCGGGGGACAGCATCGCCGTCAAAGGCGCTGAGGAATTTCGAAATGGCTTGCTGCATCAGAACTCCTCGGCTCTTCTGCAAAAGGAACTCATGAGTCGGTCTTCTCCATGGTGAGTTTGCTTCTGCCTTGTTGTCAATTGCCAAAAGCTGACCACTCACACAGGAAAAGTCCTTGTCTTGAGGACTAACGCCGATGCTCTTCGTCACACCACTTCGCACCACCTCCGACGAATGATCTAAGTCAATCTCTTGGAACCCGCGTTCGATTAGCTCCGGCCTATCGCTCCATGGAATACACGATGAAGGAAGCATTGGGAGAGCAAATGCCTCGGACCAAACTATGACATCCCGGCTCACTCCGTACCAACACCCCACAAATCTCGTGAAGGGCCAAGTTCAACAGACGTGGGCCCTGCCACCAAAAATCATTGATGCTGTGGATACCGTTGCACTGGACCTGGTGGCCCAAAGACGAGCACCGGTCACGGATTGCCACCCCCGAGAGAGCACAATTCGGATCCCTTGTTCCCTCAGACAGGTGGGAAGCTTCCGAGGATGGCCGTGGCTCTTTGGAAAGGACCAGAGGTGTCCAAAAGCCTTGATTCCTCATTTGGTATCTGTAAGAAGCCTCGTCAAACGAGAACCAGACGGTGCCTCCTAAGCTTATACCGCTAGCTACCGAGCACCGTATCGAGATAGCGTCTAAGACTACAGGCAGTCTTTCCCGTGAACAGGTATTCCTTGACTGGGCCTTCTTCGCGTCTCTCCTCAGGCCAGCTGAAGATGGCGAGAAGTCAGGCCCTGGGAGGAGAATCTGGTCTGCTCCCGAAAGGCTGAAAGCCCAAGGGCCTGGTAAGCGAGAAGGCTGACAAAGGTGCTGATCCCATTGCACATGTCACAACCTATGGGCAGTGAGACTCTGCAGCTCTTCAAGAAGCAAACGATATTTGGCGGGAAAATTCATTCACGCCGTTGGCTACTGATCGAACCGAGAAGAAACGTTGATACAATACTGGGAAACATTGGTTTATTCAGCGAGGATTGGACCAATGGCTTGAACAATAGTGGCTTCGTCGTGGGCGAAAACGCGACGACCAGCAAGTGTGGAGAGGGGCTGAGCAGGATCAACTTCAATTGAGAGGCTCCTTTGTCAGCCATCTTGTCCTGAACGCATTTCTCCGTCAGAGTCATACGGCAGTCAAAAAGATGTGCCCAAAGACGGCAAAATGCGAAAAAGGCAGTCAGAAGGGAAGAAGGAAAACGCGACGACCACCGAGTTTGGAGGGGGTTTGAGCAGTGTAGCCCTCAATCGGACAAGCTGGCCCAAGAGGACGACGCGCCGCAGTACGCGCAACTCTACAGTCTCTGTTGTGTACATAGAGTTGAAGTGGACAGTTATACTTCACGTGGTGTGCATGCAGGTGCCTCCCCGGGGTGAGCTTGTGTTCATACAGGCCGCCTGAGCAATCATCCCCTCCCTTTACTCTACTTTGCCCCAAATCGTGCGCGTTGGTCAAACATGGTAGTAGGCTTGCGCAATCACCTCTCGTCTACAACTACAGGCTTCTTAATCGCATGGAATAAGCAGTGATTCCCTTCGCGTCCCCGAAATGTAACACCGATTTGAGCGCCGTGGGGGTGAAGTAAGTGTGTCAGACAGGGCCTCCCCAATACATAAAGTGGCAATCCATAGGGGGAGGTTGGATGACGACGGGAAATGATGCTGGTTTGAGAGGTGGCTGGTGATAGCTTGTAGAGAAAAGGAGAGTGGAAATGGCTACAGACGTTAAGATGAGAAGGCTTAGTTTCAAGCTTCTATAGGGCGCATGCTTGTCAGTTGAATGCAGAATGGCTCGCTAGGTGTCTGTCCCGCATCCATCAGTCTGAGCGTAAGTCCCCACCCCAAGTAACAAAACCCCCCCACAACCGATAACGCAACGCAACGCAACTTAGCATATTATACATCATAGATTATCCTAGTTATTCCCTTTTTTTTCTACTATAATAACTAAAATAAATTCTTTTAAAAATACTATGAGGTTTTTTATACTTTCTTATATTTAAGAATACTTTACTAGCGCTATTATAGCTATATAAGCTAGTTAGCTTACTTTTATAACTATAAAGTAATAAAAGGTATTATATATAACTTTATATAGATACTTCTATAACGTTATATTAAAATAAGAAGTAAAAAAAAGCTAGTAATATTTTAATATTAAATAGGAAGCTTCTTTAATATTATAAATACTTACTTAAAGCTATTTTAGCTTTACTTCTAGCTATTAATATATATAAATCTTTACTAAATAAGTCCTCTATATTAATAGTAATACTAAACCTCTTAAGAGGAAGTAGATAGGAAACTTTCTATATTATAACTTTATAGTAAAGATCTTTAAAGTATAAAAGATTTATACTTACTATTAAGATATTTTAATTAATAATATAAAGGGGTTCTTTAATATCTTAGCTATCTTAGAAGTTAAGAAGATCCCTATAGACCTCTAATAGAATATAAATAAAATAGAAATTATAGAAAAAGTATAAAAGTATAATTTAATACTAAGATATTTTAGAAAGCCTTTAATATTTATCTAAAGCTTAAATAAGTATACTTAAATATTTATTATTAAGTATATCTCTATAAATAATAAGTATCTTACCCCCCTTATTATCTTTAAAAAGAAAACTATTTAGTAATAATAGTTCCCTAAAGAACTTAATAACTTTAAAGAATAATATTTTATATTATCTTAGAATAAATAGATATTAAATTCTATAAGTATTAAACAGCTAGAGAAAGTATTTATCTTATTAACTATAGAAGAAGCTAAAATATATTATTCTAAGTATCTTCTTATTATAGATAGCTATGAAAGCTATATATCTAATAATTTTATATAGAAATACTTTATTAATAATGTTTACTTAGCCTACTTATTTATATATTTATTATACTTTATATAGCTACTTAATATATTAGTTTTCTTACTTCTAAAAAAGATATATAAATACTACTTTAAAGAATAAAACTATATACTTAACTCTATACTAATTAAGAAGTAAAACTTCCTCTAATACTATTTGTATATAAGAGATAATATTATATATTTATATATTATTAGATTAAGTTAGAAAGTAATAAAGATATAGCTTATTAATATAGTAAAGCTATTAATAAGTTAGTTTTTCTACATACCTACTTTTATAGATATTCTATATACCTCTTTATAGTATAAGAAGTTCATAGATAATAAAATACTTATAGAACTGTATATATTAAAAACCCTAAAGTTTTTTACTAATTTATATTAAATTTAATAGATTTTTAGTAGTAAAATAAGCTTAAGGTTTTAAGATATTAATCTTATTATCTATATATTATTCTTTAAGAAGATTAGTAAGTAATTAAACTTTAATAATATAACTATAGTAAATAACTAAGATATTATTAAGCCTCTTAAAGCTTAAGTTAAAAAATATAAACCTAAAAAACACACTAAAGTTAAGCTAAACCTAAATAAGAAGTTTATAATAGTTAAACAGATTTATATAAAGAAATAAAAAGTATAGAACTATCTAATTAAAGTAGAAGTAATATTAATTAATAGTAAGTCTTTAAATAATAAAAAATCTATAAAATTATATATTAAAGTTATAAGTTTAAAGAGATATTTAGCAAAATATTAATATATAATTATTAGAATATAGGTGTAGATATATGCGAAATCGCATTATCAGTTGTAGGGGGGTTTCGTTACTTAGGGTGGGGACTTATCAGAAATAACTATGATAAGCTCGGTTCCTCTATATATCTCCAAATGTGCAGGAAAGCGGAAGAAGCCAGCTCAGCTAACCTGTCTCGATATGCCGACAGACACCAGTAACAAATGCACCATCATTGCCATCTGGCAAAAGTAGTTGCAAAGACAACTGGCGAGTGAGCCGCCATGGCCCAGAGTCCAACTATGCTGGCGTGGCTCCGGGGGTGTTTCGGAATTCCTTGACAGATACCGCCTGCATTCACAAAGGCCGGGTCGCCAGATCACTAGTAAACCAACGTTCCCCAGAAGCCCTCCTACGAACACGCATTGGGAAGAGTGGGTGATTGGATGAGACTTGCACCTGATTTCTCGACGGTACGCCATGCCTTTCGGCTCATGTAGTATGGTACCTGCCCCGTCTCCGTCCTCACGCCCAGCGCAGCACCCCATTCAATCCATATCAATCAATTCAACCAATCAAGCAATCAAAATAGGGCGTTTTTCGCAGTCAATCAGCCAAAACGACGATACCCTCGTTTTAGTTGTTTTGATCAATCTAAGGGTACCCGGAACTACAGTTATTCCGACCTCCAAGCCAATAGGAGGGCTAGAAATTCCGGATACGGGCCCCAGGGCCGGCCGAAGCCGGCCTGGAAGGGGCCCGGAAGGGGGGCCCGGAAGGGGCCTAGAAGGGGGGCTAGAGGGGGGCTTTAGAGAGGCTTTAGGGCCTAGGGGGCCCTTCTAGGGGCCTAGGTATTAAGGCATAGGCCTTTAAGAGTAAGAAAAAAAAGGGGCATAACCCATATTCGAACATAGAGACTACACAAAAAAGTATCGCACTAGATACCCCTGTACTAATAAGAACATCACTTTAGAGGGTCCACATTAACCATTTCAAATCAATTTAGACAAAACAATCAAAAGTATCGTGAAAAGTCATTCAATCAGCCAATCTCAACCCTCGGTTTTGACTTGATTGATTGGTATGCTGCGCTGCTCACGCCCTCACGTCCGCACGTCTTCTGTGGCTGTGGTCTTTTTGGGGTTAAATCTCGATCAAGTCTTCCCATGACAACACCAAAAAGCGCGACAGGCACAATCCCGCGGCTCCTAATGATGCACTACCTATAGCTTCTCTCGTTCATGCCTGTCTGCTCACTGTTCTTCTCTTGTTTCTCAATGTCCACTGTCTCAATCTCGCCCCTCTGCGTCATCTGTTTGATCGCCGGCCCAGGGAATTTAACTGATGAAATACTATTCTTGGCCTTACAGTCACCATAGGATGGTACATTCACGCAAGGGTGAAGGATACTTGCTAGCTCTGAGAAGACAACTGAGGGCGCAATCAACCCGATCAGTCTGTATTTCTAGCTCGACAGTGGACGCCTCATTCTTGTGATGTTCTGCCGGAATCACTGATCAATCTCGTGAGCCTTCTGCTGGGACACCACACTGTGATTGCCTCCAACGTTCCGTTTTAGACCTCCAAAGCTTGCAAGAAGTTAATTTCAGAATGGTTGTCAATAACGGATTTTGGACCTTGTCGGAATACAATGCAGAAAATGCATAAAACATGTTTCTCTTGACCGTCGGGGACTGTTCTCATGTATGACTTCTTGCCTTCCTGTGTACGGTCGCTTCTATTGCCACTTTCGGTGGCCAGAGCGACGTCCAAGGCCAGGAAGTAATTCTTCTTCTTCTTAATGGCTTGATGGCTGGCCGCCTTGCAACATATTTCATGCACTCGAAAGGTTAGAAAGGAAACGCCGGGAAAGCCTGTTCGCAAGACCCATCATCCATACAATCAGCACAAATGAAAACGCGACAAGGGCGTGAAGTATATCTGAAAGATTGAAGTAGGGTGAGACAGAGGCATGGGAGGGGTCAATGTTAATAAAAGTACACTCTGAGTATGATGACTTGGAACTTCACCGAAATGCAAAGAGGCCAATCTATCACGAGTCCGTCGCCGTGTTATGGTTCATGCTGCAGAGATTGAGGGTGACTGCTAGACGGAGAAGTGAATAGCTGCAAGAATGGTATCATCATCTGTGCAGGGTGGTGAAGGGTTTAAGGATCTGGACGGACTCACCGGGCGGGTGAGAATGAACGAGTGAGCGAGAATAGGAATAGGTGAGTGGGAGTAGGAACAAGTGAATGAGAATACAAAAGCTCCCGCAAGCCATTTGCGCTACCTGGAAGTCATCTTACATAGAGTTCAGTGGCGAAGGGCTGTTGCACAACAGAGTCAAGACGCAACGCCGCCCATGGCCATGTACAACTATTCCGGTGGACGAGATGCCATTAAGGGGCTTCACGCTTGGATCATTCCGAGAAACCTCGCAGAGGGGAGGGCACTGCAAAAGCTTTCATTTGGCCACGAGAAACCACTGAAAGGTCATGGCAATGCTGATGATGGAGGCAGTGCTGATGGTGTTGCTGTTGGTGGAGTCCGACTGGAGTCATGATCTCACGTGCTTGGGAAGGGAGGCGGAGCAAGATTGCAAAGGTTGAGAAATGAAAGAATTGAGGCCAGTAACAATGGCCGAGGCCTATTAGTAGAAGAAATGAAAAACGTATTTGTCGTCCTTGGCATTGCTGCTGCCGTCGTCGTCATTATTGCTCCACGCGAGAGACAACCCTAAAGGTTCCCTGGTAAGCGTGTCAGATTTGAGGTTCTTCTGGTGCCTCAAGGTTCCTAGCGAGCTCAGGTCTGGCCCATGAAAGGCACAGTCACCTGGAGGGTACCAGTGCAATGTACCTTGTTGGGGACAGGAAGTTGTCACTTTCATTTCCAGCACATGAAAGCAAAGGGCTCAGCTGAAATGGAAGAAACCATGGCACTGAGCTTGGCAAGGCCACGTGGAGCTGACACACAACGGGGTCCATATCTCTGGTATTCCCGAGGAGATACAACCTGGCTAAGATTGAGGCTCGATGGCTTTCCGGGGCTCGCTGCTGGATTTCTTCTCCCCTGCAAGTTTGGTCACTTTACTGAGTCCCATACAAAGGTTGACTGTCCTCCTGAACATTGCAAGTCCCTTCAGTAGGACCCAGACATCACACGTGCGATTACGTCGGCAGATATCACCAAGCCCATCCTCGCCACAAAGTTAGGGTCGGTACAGATGAGGCCATCCAAAACCCTGGCATGAACATGTCTTTGTCCCCCGTTCTAGACACCTTCTCGACCTCCTCAACCGTGACAGCCATTTGCATTCCGGGGCAGTTCATGGTCTCGTCGGCTATGCGTGAAGCAAAGCATGGCGAGACATGCAACAGTGATTTAAATAGCGATGTCTAGATATGCTACTACCTGCCCCTTTCCCCTGATTTTCCCTAGCTCGAACGGCGCACGATGGCATGTCTGACTTGATACCCCCCAGGACTGCAGATATCTCTCACGCTGTCGCGTGCAATACCCTTGTTCGGGAGACAGACCGGATGATATCATCATCGAATCCAAACACCGGCTCGAGTTGCGGGAGATCAGCGCCATGAAACTGTTTCGGCTTAGCGGTAGCCTTCCTGTGCAGCCCTGGGCAGTCGGCCTCTACTGAGTGTAGCGACCGGATGAGCGGTTAAGGGGCTTGAACTATGAAGACGTCTGGGTCGCGCCGGTGTCCAGAGTTCTGTCTAGATTTTGGAAAACGGTCATCTGATCTGCGGACGGTAATGGAGGAAGGATGTAACATGTCCCCCTACTAGTTCGTCGTCTACATCGAGCTGGCGAGGCAGGCGAACCACTGACTGTGTCAGTCACTGATGCAGGGGATGGTTGAATTTGAATAAGATTGACAAGTTGGATGCCTGAAGAGTTCATGGAATATTTGGGTAAAATAGAGGGGTGGTCACCAACCTGCGCGAAGACAGAAAGGTATATGAATCATGACGCAGGGGAGACACTAAGCTGTCTAGGCAACAGAGGGTGAAAGCCGAATTTGGGACTCTGGGCATGAATGATGTAGAGATGAGAAACGGAGCCGGAACCTTCAATACTTTGGGTTGTCAACCTCGATCTGGAGGAGATCGTTCTTTCAAGGGGTACGTATGATGCTGCCCCTCGATATCCGTTTGTTCGACATTGACGAGAGTTTCCTTCCTTTTCTCTAGGCAAGAATGATGTGATTTGTCTTGTCACACTGATGCTACTTGACACCCACAAGGATCTCAATAGATGACAATACCATGGAAGGTCTCGGTCGAGCGAATCCTCAGCAACGCTGAAAGACAATATGAAATCACATTCTGACAAATGTCAAGAGACACAGACTGTGAACTTTGGTACCGAGAACAGATGGGGAAATGTGTTTATGGGAGTCAAGTCCAGTCCGCTGCCTCTGATTCTACCGTGTGAGGTTCGACGTTCATGCGGCTTGCTGCGCCTGACACGGATCCAGAGAATGGGCAGGCTGCTTGCTTTCTAACACCCACAAGTGTGAGGTTTGATGCATTAGGAACCCCTCCACCCTGACCACTTCGCGGTGCACATATGCGCGGCTATCATCTTTGTCGTCTGCATCAATGCCGCCGCTTCACGGGACTTTCACAGGGCAATGGCCGGCCATTACTTAAATACAAGCCTTCAATGCTTTTGAGTAGCCAAAATCGCTGTCGGTCTGGATTTCGATGAGCTTGTACCCAACGATGTCTCTGCAGGCCACACCGCGTCGCCATCCATACAGACACAGGGACTTTAGCTCCACGCACATCAAGTTCAGTCAATTTGTTGCCACACACACAAATAATGACCCATAAGGAGTGAACTAATTACAATACGTGGTCGTCTACCAGTTAGATGTCGCCTTTGTCGGGGTCCTCAAAGATCTTCACGATCTTTCCGGGCAGCACGCAAAAGTGGTGTGTATGTAGTCATTGGATACGGGCAGGGGTCATGAAGCATCATCATTGACGGCCATGCAATTGACTGATACCACATCGACAGCTTTACACCTTTTGATCTGAGTTTGCAATGACCAAGGATTTAGCCAGGTATCCCTGATAGACATACCGGAAGTTGATATCCTAGTTGTAGAGATAAAAACGCAAGGCACCGACGTATCTCAGGCCAACATTCCACTCGGAGCTTCTGCTGAAAATGTTGGCTACTCACTGGCGTACTACAATCCCAAAATGAGAAATAAGACTGCGTCGGTTTCAAAGCAAGATATTCCATTTCAGATCATGTAATCACGCCAAATAACAATAAATCCCTGGTCAAGAGAATGAAATACAATAGTGACAAGTGAGGATATCAAGGACAAGTTATCTGCGATAACAGAATAATCATGCACTCATTCAGTCTTGCTTTAAAGCCCCAGCAACCACAGGAGATGTCATCACCCGCCTTGTTGTCAGACCTTTATGCAAGATATGAAGTCCAACTCCGTGAACCTGTAAGGTGCAGCAAAAGCCACATTCATTTCCTGACAAATTAGCTGCCCCATGTAATTCTTTCCAGTCATTGTCCGCAAGGTTCGGGATGCACTCACTTCGTATCCTCAAAGATGGAGCATGCGATCAATTATGTATGGAGCAAGTATTAGCCGAGGCTGACGGAGAAGCCAAAGGGGCTCCATCATCTGTAGCTCCATGATGGAATTTGCTCGGCCCGAGAGAGTACACAATCCGTGGACAGTCAGAATGTCCTGGTCAATCAGGTTGTCAATGGTGAATCCGAGAGTAGGCGGTCGTGATGATAAGTTCCAAAGGGAAACTCGCCGCCGAAGCAACCAATCGATATGGCTTTGAGGCACAGCCATAATCTATACACTGAGGTCTGATGGCCGATATGAGAGGCCTTGGTAAATCGCATTTCTGGCTGATAGTCATGTTATGCTGTGGATTACTCTCTTTCCGCTCCATGAAAGCTTCATGAGAAGCTTCTACCGTAGCTCCTCCTGAACAGCTGTAGAATGGCTATTTCGACGCTCTTCAGCATATATGATAAGCCCCAAGATGGCCCGTCTGCTATCATTGCATCAGTAAATCCCCTTCTCGAGCGAGCCATCTACGTCCCGAGAATGAGCACTTTCCAGTATTTCGCGCAATCTGAAGCACCAAGGCAGGTTTCAGGAGGCAGTCGGTCTTGCCGCCGTGACGTGGAGGTCATGAGACACCTGTTACTGGATGGCGTGCCGCGGAATGGAAGGTTCAGGCCACACTTGGTGCAGAGAACACCGGACCCGCCCCGCCAGGCAGGTTGGACAACACGAACTGCAGTGGAAGTGCTTGAGCCACTGGACCTCCCAAATGAAGAGTCGGACCGGGCTTTTCACAGAGGAAAGCTTTAGTCTCTTATCACCCTATGTGGAGGGCCTACTCACAGCCCCGTGGCTTGCATCACATGGGAACGCCGATGGATCCTGCCAAAGATCACTATTGCACTTCCTGTGACATGCAGACTGGGCTTTTGTACTGCTGAAACCGCAGCTTCCGCCGTCAGCGCCATGAGAAGTCTCCCACAACCAGCGCAACAACACACCAGCCACAATCATCCCCATTGTGTCCGCTCCGGCACTGAAGGCAGCGCCGCTACTCCCACTTCCCGGCCAACATTCGAACTCCATCTAACTTCAAAGGTCAACCATCCATCATGGAACCACAGCAGGTAACCATCCGGTCTAATCAGTTGCAAATCCTTGAGAGAACCCTTCCATCGTGGGCATCCTCCGCTCGACGAGGAGGATGCCACCAAGCACTCGCCAACGCCCGGGCTGAGCGGGTACCCTTTTCAGCCCCAATGCCACAGCTTGTACAGGAATGCCGTCTAGACATTAGCAAAAGCCCCAGCAATTGCTCAGCAACCTAGCATTATCTCTGGCGGTGGCCAGCGGCAGACTCAACACGATGATCACTGTCCGAAACTCGACATTCAATCTGCAGTTCTGTCATGGAAAACACGTCTCTTCGTCGTTTTTCTTGCCGAAAAGAAAAGGTCAAGGACGAGGTCCTTGACATTTCGGTGGCTGCTTAAGACTGGTATTGGTCTCTCAGCTGACTTGGAGCCCTTCATCTGGTTCATCCTCACCCGCACCTCTTCCTTCAGAATGCTGGCCCCAATGTAGGCACTTCAGGACCAGGACATTAATGCCCAGAAACTGGGTATCCCCGATTTTAGCAACAGGACATACCAAATACAGCTTGGTTGGTACGTTCTGTTATTGGAATTCTGCATCAACGTATACCTGATCGCGCCAGACTATGCAACCCAGGTGCATTCCTTCAAACTAAAACCACCCGCCGAATGGTCAATGTGCGCAGCGCGAAGTGCAAATTTTCCCGAATCGCGAGAATACGAGACTACATCAACTATTGGTGGATCATTTGTCACTGAGTGTCGGCCAGATTCAGGGGCGGCCATGAGCCGCGCCTCAAAAGAAGCTTTCGCAGGGATGGACCGATAGGATATGAACAGGTTGGAAACAGTAAGGGCATGTGTGCAAAGAATTCTGCCCCGCCTTGTCAAATGTACGACGCACGCTCGTTCTGTTTGGACGAACGGAGTCGGGAAGGGTGTTTGAAAAGAAAGGAAATGTGCTTGTACGCATTGCACGCCACACCATGACTTGGTGCCAATCAACATCTGCATCTGCCACAGGTATTTTGCCATGCCCCCCATTGTGCGCCTGACGCTATGTTAATGACCCATGCCGACTGCGGTAAACGTATCGAGTCACTTCCCGTTCGTCAACAAGCACGGATCCGGGCGCGAGATTCCTCTTCATCTTTTGCCACTCGGTTGACAAGCTTGATTCTTTTTACCACTTCGACCCAAAGACAATCCTGGCCGCGCAAAGAGAACTTTCGTCTGACCGTATTTACGTGATTGGCTGAAAGGCTTCGTTCAATTATACTGCGGCAGTAGCAGACGAGATCGCCACATCAGACGAGACTTGCAAAGCGCGCAGCAAAGTGTCAAGACCGAGCCACTGAAACAATTCCAGCAACAAAAATATCGCAATGGTGTCTCCAACTCCGCGTTCCTGAGTGCATTATGCTGGAGTGACTATTTCATGGAAATGTGGATTTCGACTGAGAGTGTCGACGAACGCTCATTAATACTGTCCTCCATGAAATGCTCGAGGCACTGAGGCGAATGCGGTCCAAAAGAAGCCCCGACTAGCACAAAGCCGGGAATGGTGGGTGGCGGGTTCTGCCCGTCAATGTGGGGTCGTCGATCGGCCCGTGCCGAAGCCCCACTAAGCGCACGGACAGCGACAGACGACGGAGACCAATCCGATCAGCGTCCTGGTGTTGCTGTGGCAACGATGGTGCATTCCAGCAAAAACAAAACAAACCATGAGTCTATGAAGACGACGCCATAGCCCAAAACACATCCTCCGCCATACCTGCCAGTTCGTCAACCAAGTATGGCCTGCGTCGATATCACCCCTTCTGATTCGTCTGCTACAGCCTTCATCGAGGCCTGGATTTCGCAGATCAGTGAGGTCGGCAACGCGCACGACGTATTCGACAAGCCAATCGACGAAAGCTTCGAAGCCTTCAAATTCATGACGTCCAAGACACCCAGCCCCTCGAAGAAGCGCAAGGCCAACTCTGCAGGAGCCGCGCCCGATCTCGATGCGACTCCACGCCCTCCTGGGACAACTCTTTTCACGCACCGTCTCCTGGCCACTCGCTCCCTCGACGATTCCACCGCCACGACACAGACAACGTCCGATGTCTCATCCGTCTCCGACACATCGGACGCGCCCTCTGGGGCGTCCAGCCCAAAGAAGCGAGAGGGTGAGCTGCGGGATACCTCAGACCATCCTCTTCAACGATACACCCTCAAAGACCGGGCCCCAACACCCCTAATGCGCGATCTGATAGCCATCGCGTCTGGCCCTGTGATTCCTCACAGCGTTAAGGTTCGAAAAGGAATCCTTTCTTTATACTTTGGAAGCATCTAGCTGACCATTCGCTTGCAAAGGATCGCATGAGTCGCGACTTGGACTGGATGAACCCACCCCAAGACGCATGGTTCTGCCCGCAAACCTCAGGAACCCACGACGAAGGAACGAGCGAGATCGATACCTACACATACATGAGAGTTCGAAGAATCGAGAAGAACACAACTTTGTGCAAGCAGACGATGGAGCATGAGGCGGGATGGAATGACATGGTGCATTCGCAGCTGCTGGAGCTCGCGCTCGCCGACGAGAGCGGCGTGTCGTTCCGCAACATGTGAGTAGTCTATGCGAGCTGCACCTGTCGCTGCGTGTTCTAACTTCAACAGCACATGCTGTAGTGTTCTAGATGACTTTCGCGAAACGGACGAATTTGTCCGCAACGCCAAAGTGGACTACGCCATAGTCCTCAACCCGGACGCCACCCCGACTCTCGCGAACAGCATCGAAGCCTACAGGGAGGCGGGCCGACGAACCCACCCTATTGTCCATGTGAACCTGCCGGACAGAGCCGCAACACCAGTCACCGTCTCGATTGAAACTAAGAGCGCCAATGAGAAACCGTTGTCAGGCCGGGTGCAGCTCGCCACTTGGGCGCGGGCTCACTTCCGTCACCTGGAGCGGCTTCCCTCTGCTGAAGAGCTGCCTATGCTGCCGCTCGTCTTGGTGCACGGGTCTACGTGGACCGTCGACTTTGCTCAGTATACGCCAGATAACTTGGTGAGCCTCGGTTATGTGCATTTGCATGGCGTTTCCGCTGACGAAGTGATAGATTGTCTGGGACGGGTTTTCCTTGGGGTCGTCAGATACTGTGCATGGATGCTACAAGATAATTGCTTGTCTCCGCAGGCTTGGAAGATGGTCTAGGGAAGACTTTGCGAGTTGGTTCGAGGCAGCCATTGAACTGGAAGATGCCGCATAGAGTATGCCTGACCGTAGAAATACATCTTGCGGTGGGCTAATCCACACACCCGGCTTGTGTGAGGCCATCCGGTCCCCGGAGCCAGAGGCCCCTCGTTGCGCCCGCCTCGAACAGTCAGTGCGCCGCAATTGAAATGATGACCGCCCATGCCTCGTCGCACCCGATTCTGATGTTGCGTGCTGTGTGGGAGAAGGTCTTGTTGTGCCTGATTGATTGACCCGAGATACCCGATGTAACTAAATCCGGGTGGCGACGATGCGTTAATGGGAGCTGTGACTGGTGCCGTCCACTCCGCGACCTTTCGATAGCAACCATTCTAATTTGTCACCTCATGCTTCAAATCGGCCTCTTTCGCCTACATCGCGAATGGCGGAAGTCTCAACCTCCAAGCGTTCTGTGCCCCTGTCAACGCCGCCAGACCCCCGCAAGACAGCGTTTACAACCTGCTTTCCCAATTTGAACGTCAGCTTGTCCAAACCAGCGACAACCTCGACTTTTGTCAGGTCCACTTGGCCATTCTTGACAACGTTGCCCAGAAGATTGTCAACTCGCTCCCGGCTGACCCCTTTGCCCTGCTGCCTTGGGTCAAACCCAAGATTAGAAAAGCGGCTGGGGCATGGAACGTACGTCAACTCGAGATATTTTTCGCTGTCGCCTATGACCGCGTCAGTCAGGGAGAAACTCCAGATATCTCTACGCGACTTCGCAACATCGACCCAAACTCCTTTCAAATCCGCCTTCACCATCTCCTGCCACCACGCGCAAGAGCGGCGGCGTCAGGGATACTGAACCAGCAAGCGCAAAGGCATATCATCGGCCGCCACGCCACTGATCTCGGGAGCTACTCAAGTAGGCTTCCAGCCATCAGCCCAATAGTTGTCTTGATCGAATCAGCCTTTGCCAGCCTGCTGTTGCCACCAGCGTCGAGCCCGCGAACCCACACCTCCGACCTCTTGCCCGACCCGGAGTTGCCACAGGGAATTTTCGGTGACGCGGAGACGTCAATTTGCGTCGACATCGATAGCAGCATGCTCGACAGCGACACTTACGATGTGTACAATCGCAACGGTAACCGCATTTCTCCTGTCGTCGACCTGTACCCGTCTCTCATTATGAAAGCATACTTGACCAAGGCTCCCGACCTTTGTACCGAGGTCTCAGCTGACTCCCTCGAAAGGGCAGGCTCTGGCGTGGACAGCGAACCATGAGCAGAGCATAAGAGGGGCATGCTATAGGTGGGAAGTTACAGCCCAAGGGAGAGGGACGCCAGTGGTGAGGCCTGTCCGCCAATGTGTCAGTCGGCAGACGGGCGTCTGGCCACAGATGGACGTGCTGAACTGAGAACCCCCGTCCGTCGCCCAGTGAAGTATCTCGCATACCTTGAGGCACAAGTCAGACGATGGAGACAAAGAAAGCAGCCCATCGCGGCCAAGAAGGCTCGCATATAGGTGGAAAAGGCCAATTCTGACGCCACTGGGCATCCCAATAAGGTCACCACGCAGACAGCGGGCCGAATCGAGCAACACCCTTCAGCCCAAAACACTTGTCTCACCGGCATGGTTGAATGACCTTTTCAGCACAAATCACAAGCTTATGGGGGCAATGACCATCGATACAGCGGAATCGAGCAAACAGTTACTCTCCGATTACCAAGTCAAGGCGTACATCACTCGTTCCGTGGCCAAGTGCGACAAAGTCCTACTGCCGTTGTTTCTTGCTGTCTGTCATCAGTCATTGGTCGTCCTCGACACACGGGATCAATCGGGAACTACCATGGACGCGTCGGACACGCTCCCCAATCAGGGCCACAGCAACCAGATGGCGAACATCGCCGTCAGCTTCATCGAACAGTATCTTCCAAACACCCCTAAACACCCCCACACTGCTAAAGCCGTCCTCTGTCGCGACAAAAACAACGGCGTCAGTTGCGGTGTCCTTGTCTTGGCTTTTGCGATATACATCCTCGCTAGCAGGCCTCTACTCAAGTACCTTGATGTGGCACTTTGGAGATGCGTGATGGCCACCCTTTTGGACGTTGCCCTCAACGACTGGACCATAGTCAATCTCAGCATCCAACAAAAGTTCGTTCCGTTCTCCATTCCAGGTTGAGTAGCGACCGCTGATGCCCTTAACGAGGCGGCTGTGGCTTTTTGAGACTGGCAAATGAAGACAAGTACTCGCTGGCGGCTTTCATGGGTGGTGAGGTATGCAGACTGGAGTTCATACGTGTGGAAACGAACCCCGCATTCCGCGTTGTGTTCAAAGTCTTAGACGTGGGGACTGTCCATGTAAGGACGGCCAAGAAACAGGAGAATCGGGATGTAATATTGTATGTGCGGTCTTACGACGGACGTCTCGCGGAAAACACGCAATTTAGGCTCATATTGACGCTGGAGAGTCTGGAAAGGTTGTTGTAGCTCATCGCAAAGCAAATAGACCAACCTCAAAGCGAGCTACAAGGCATGGCGCGCATGAGAAATCGAGGTACTAGTCATAATAAATGATATGTAAACAATGATATGAGTGGATGATTGGGCTTTCTCACTTATCCGAGTCTAGAATTAATTTTGTTGAAGGCTAGTTTCCGGCTTTGCTTTTTCTCAGCCTTTGGATGTAGCTTCTTCAAAAGCGCCTTTTGCTTCGTGCCGCTTCAGAATAGACTGAAATCAACATTGGGCACACCGACATGTTTAAAGTCACGCCAGAAACCCCGGGGGTGGACATAAATACGGATTCCTCTCTTTCAACAGACGTAAGCATGCTGCATACCATACCTGATTATCTTTGACGATGTCCTAGTGAAAACACCCGCTTCAATTGCTGGGGATGTGAACTCGATAACCTCACGGTTCCAATTGGTACGACTGCGCTCTGGCTTCAGATGTCAGATCCGTGGCCACTTGATTGCTTGATAGTGGACTCCAACTGTTGGTATTCGGGTAGTGACAAAGCTGCTTCGTGTGGTTGTCTTTCCTCCACTGTCTTACGTTGAGACATGCCTTTTGTGGACTCAAAGATCAACGGGCGCTTGCCCGTGTTTTATTTGCCAATCAAAACAGTGTCAATAGTAGCTGCCAGTATGGTGGTGCTCTTCATAAATGTATCCTTGATGTTGCGAGTCCGTGTCCTTCTTTATCTCCAGCTTCTGCGCCTGTGTGTTAGGGTTTTGGGCTGCGACACGAATCTTGCCTCTAATGAAAGGCCGGTGGACGACAGGTTGAAGAGCAGCGCTCGCTCTCCCACCGAGCCGTGGGGGCTAATGGTGATGGGGCATAGAACGGCAAAAAGGCCGTCAACGTAAAATGACCTTGGCGGACTGTGATTGAGTGTGTTTGTCTAATGATGTTCGACGAAATCTTCGCGGGCATTTCATGCAACACACGTTGACAATTGGTCGCCACGTGGAGTACAAAACCAGAACATCCTGCACAAAAAGTGTCCCTGTAGCTACCATGATCATTCCATCCTTGCAAATGCCCTTATGGGCTACATTACCATGCTCATCATCCGGTCAGACCCATCCACCTGCACATTGCTATGTGTGTATACGCATCGCTTTGACTGCGGCAGCAGGATCGACCTTTAGCAACTCCGTCAAACCGACCATCGTCATCGTCCCCGCTCTGTCCCCCAAATGTCCGTAAACAGCTGACGGCCGATGAAGAAGGCCATTTCGACGGTGAGGGCCACCCAGCTCTCCCAGTCCCATTCATTTGCCAAAGCTCGGAGGCGGACGCGTTCCATCTCGTCCTCGTCGAAGGCCAAGGCGGGATGGTGCCCTCGGCGGACAGCAGCGCAGAACCGGTACCAGATACTTGCCGGAGTCGTCGGCACGGCGCTCTAGGCCGTGATGTGGTCATCCGGGGCGCTGCTGCGTGTGCGCCTGTCTGGGCCGAGGTGAGGCTGCGGCAGGGCGATGCTCGATAGCTCCGTGTCTCTTTCGACGAGTAAGAAGGCAGGAGGGTCGTCATCAGAAGACACTGACGTGGCAGAGGAGTGCGACAAGATGGGCGAGAGTCTTCCGAAGCGAACGGTCCGCGTTCTTGGTGGCATGGCGTTGGCCTCGATCGGATCGTTGAATGATGGTGGAGAGCGGCCGGGCCTGTTGAGATTGGTTGTCAGCATATATTCTTCGTCAATGGTCTCGCATTAGGGCGATACAAACAAAGCCGAAGGCTTCTGATTGTTGAAGCGTTAAAGAAGTTTTAGATGCATTCGAGGTTGATGTGTGTCTTGCGCCGGCGGATGTTTTGCTGAAGTGTGAATGTGGTGTTTTCCGGCAGTTGCAGCCCGTCCACGTCGCAGGGATTGGCAGTTGCCTTTTGTGGACTTCAAAAGACTCACTGCCTGCCTAAGGTACCATTAGGTACCAACCGCCGACTCCAGCGCAGAAATCGGCAGTTGGCCCCTGAAGGCAGGCACCTCCTGAGGCAGGGACACAGGTGCTCCTTCCGAACGGCCCCGACAAGGGCAAACCCCCTCCAAACGAATACTGACACAACGACCTGATGCATTGCGAGAGGTCCATGATTGAATGTGACAGCATGCGCCATTACGGAATTGATTCATCACGCCTCAGGTCCAGATGCTGCTTTCTTCCCTTCTAAGTTTTCTTCTTCGCAGTTTGCCGCCTGGAGGCGCCAAATGCTGCTCTCAGCGGCGACCGCTCACAATTTGAAATTAGCATCTCGTGAATGGCCTTGAAGCAGCGCTTCAAGGTAACGACTTTTGCGATGGCGCCAAGTCCATTGAAGGGCTGCTGAGGGGGCCAGAGAAGGAGGCAAATCAGATCAACTCATTATAGCAGTAAAGCTTTGTGATGCATTGCTATCTGCTGCAGGTTTAGAAACAAAGCATAATGAACGTCATACCTGCACTCATATTACATTAGTACGGGCATTTAACGTCGTGTTTTGATCTATTGGAAATGCAGCGAGAACAGCCAGTTAATTGGAGTTGAAGGCTATTGCGGTTTGACTGAGCCTTCTGGTTCTCAGAGGCTGATGCTGGTATGAGTTAGTTTGTAATCGTCATGTTCTGATGTTATTCATTCATGAAAACGTTTGAAAGTTGGTATTCATGACACAAGCTGCCAGCACTTAAATTCTCTCATGAGGGTTTTTGAAATCTCAAGACGAAATGACTTCTTGTCAGCATTTTATCATACATTGCATAACTAGCACAAGCTTACCGAGGAACATCATAACAAAGCACCTCAGAAATATCCTAAAAGCTTACAAGGTGCTGCGTCTCACTTGTAGGTCTCATCAAAGCTCTCAACGCTGTTGTCCGTTTCCTCGCTACTACTATTCTATCAATATTTCAAGCGCTATGTGAGAAAAGATACCAGCCGCTCGGAATATTCCAACTCTTTCTTGTACGCCCAAACACATGCATGCCTATGAAGCACATATACCAGCAGCAGAACGACGCTCGCAGCACCACATTTCAATGACTTGATATCGCCACTGGATGAGACCGGAATGATTTGGGTGCTAAACCTCTCGTGCATATTCTCACGCCTACATGCGCCCAGATTGACAGTCAACTTGTAAAACCACTTTGCCAACGCTTAAATATCCACGCTCTGATGAAGATAATAAGGTGACTTTCTCAAAAAGCAGGCTGTGCAAGAGAAGCCGGACTACTTCAGATAGTGTACGAGGCACGCCTTGTTGTAGCTAGTGTGCAGGGCATTGTTGTGCCGTGACTCCTCACATATTTCCCCGTCAGAGTCATACGACAGTCAAAAGTTGCACCTCCAGGCGGTAAACTGCGAACGAAAAGTCACAAGGGGAGACGCAGGTACAGGGCAGTTTAGAGATTCGCATATTGAAAGCTGAGGGCGCAACCCTGGCGCCATTCCAGTTATCAGTAGATACCTCGCATGTTGCATGTAGTCTGCATTAGCTAGCCCGACTGGAGTGGTTGCGTCGGCCGGCAATCGGCCCCAAACCTGGACCGGTATGGTCCCGCCTCGAAGTATTCGGCGTTTGAACCCCGGACGGTAAGACCAAGATCAGCCGTCGAACAGCAACATCTCAGCATAGCGTCTTTTGCAAATTCACCGGTAGCATTTGTCGCTACTGAAGCTCTGACAGTGCGCCCCAACTTCGTGGTGCTTCTCTGGGGATGAGACGAGTTGGGAGCTGTGTCAAGCTGGGCTGAGAGCCCTCTGCTACTAAACTAATCATTTGCCAGATACAGTGCTAAGTTGTTATTACTTTGTGCAGTTTTAGATTTGTATAGATCTTGCAAAACGCAGGACAGGACCCGTATATCTTCTATGCCCCGCTCCTGAACACAGATTTGGCCAAGCGGTTGAAACGAGTGAGCGGAGCATGGAATTCTGCACGCCTTTGATGGCTGAGGCAGCTGAGGGTATTGTATGTGCCCGCTATGGAGCGAATAGCCAGCAGTGATGGGGACCTGATGCAAAAGTCAATTTTAGATTCAACAGCACCCGCTTATAAGCCGTAGTGGGACAACGAGCGATAGAGCCTCATCGTCCTTGAGAGGCTGGACCCCTTCGGACAAGCAGCTAGCAACGCTTGTTAATATGCCCTGGATGTTTTCGGCTTTCTTACCCATATTGCTGACATGTACACTGCGTTGGATTAGAAATCACTCAGTGATGGATGCTGGCAGGTCTTTCTTCTGGCCTGGTGTGTCGTACGACGCAAGACTAGACAGGCTAAACACGGAGATTGTGCCGACAGAGGCATGCCTCACCTCGACAGGGTTATATGGTAAGTGGACATGAACACAGCAGGAAATAAAGACGAAATTATTGATAACGAATGTGAAAATTTCACTATTATGGATATGGCATAAAGGAATCCAAACATCCAAATCTTCCGACGGTTTCTTCCGACGGGTGATGGCGATGAAGGCCGAAAGTCAGGGGGGAATACAGCAAGGACGAAAGGAAAAAGTAGCCCGCAGTGCAGTGGATTGATATTCCTCTCCAAAAGGCTCCAAGATCTCCTTAGTCCAGCCAATATGTGTCCTTTTGTCCTAAGCCCGCACCTCACGAATGATTCGCAGCACAACTAGAACTATGTTCTTGAAACCTGCGATCACCGCCGCCAACCACCGACACATGCCACATGACACCCAACCTCTAGCGCCGTTCATCACCCCGCCGCTTGTGATCCCCAAAGGTCCACACGAAACAGAACACAGAACCTCCAGCGACGTTGCTAAGAAGAAACCGATAAAAACCAGGAGACAGGCTGCAAAAAGATTGCGTAAGAGCATGACAAGCCACTGAACAGTCTCTCTGGCCTAATCACATTTGTCACATTAAATGCGCCCCAGAACGCGGCGAAGGATAAGGAATCCGCTCACCTTGGCTTCAAACGCCGTTTGCTTCACAGGTCGGTGAAACTGATTGAAGGAGTGCGCCTCTGGTGCAGCGGGGATTGAAGTTGCATCCTTCGAAGAGTTGGTCGGGGGAGTTGAAAACGGTATCCGAGATGTTGATGTCCAAGTGGGAAGACTGGTGAAACTCTTGAGTGCCCGGGGAGGGATTTGGGAATCGGGGACTGGAGGGGCCATTGCGCATGTATGGTTTCAATAGTATGTCGATTGCTGAAATTGAACGTTACCTGACGTTGATTTCTCGAACTTTATATTAGGTCTACACACCTCATATCGGATACGTAGCGATATCGTGACGAGCCGATCGAATGAAGCGAAAGTTCTCTAGAGTTCCAGAACCATGGTAGATGTAAGTCGCCTAGATAGAGATGGATCTTTTGATGAGTCTGCCATTGTTTCGCTCGGAAACAGATGCTTCAATGCTCTCTTTGCAATTGCAGCAGGTCCGGTATGACCGTGAAGGTGTGTTTCATAACGACCCTGTGGAAGTTACCTCGGACAAAGCCGACTTCTCAGATTGGGTCTGTTTCAGTCCCCCCTTCTTTGCGCAAGGTCTCAGTGGCCCTTTACTGCGAGATACAGAGGACTGTGACAGAGAAGGGCATCCGAACGGGTGTTTATCCAAAGGGTTTCAGCTGTAAACACGTTGGTCTGCGATGGACTACACAAGACGTCCAGGTCGGCAACTAAGAGCGTTTCAATCTGATTCTATTTCTTTCTCATTATGCAATGTATCTATGACCAGAGCCCCAAACACGGTTAGACCACTCAGCGCTGAAATGAAGATGCTTTGATCACACAATCGAGAGACAAACAAGAACAATGTAGTGTAGACCTTCTCGTCTACAGTCACGGCAGGTTTCTCACAGGCAAATGACGGAACATGCTGGGTGCTCCGCGTCGATGACGAATAGGCCAGCTGATTTTGAACCGCTGAGCAGAGCAGCAACTTTGGTATTTTGGCGGCTGAAGACGAGAAAATCCGGATTCCAAAGGGGACGGACAAGAAGGGTCTTATTACACTTTCCAAGGGAGCTGATTAACCGTGCAAAGAAAGGCAGATAGACAATTCACGGACGATGGGTATATTTTCTGTGCGCAAACCTTTCTACGTTTATTTAGACGGTTCTGAGTCGTAGCCATTTCAACGGTGGGTGTTGGCAGATAGTTGATTTGGACGTCGCCATGCCTCGCGTGCCTTGGATGCACCAGGGGCTACAGACGCGCAAAAGTAAGGTTTTTCGAAGCAGCTTGCAGGTGATTTCAAAGGTCAAATGCCCCAGAACTGCCATAGACATTGCCACTAATACATTCATCATTGTGCACTCTGGCGTAAGGGATGACGAGACGAGCCTCAAAACGCTCGGAGGGCAGCGTCGGATGTTGTGGCTCACCTCTGTGGAAAGAATGCAAAGCAAATCGAGGAAACTGGTGCCTGCCCTTCATGAGGGCGGCAACATGCACCTCGGGCCTGCCATCAATCTGCAATTAACCACCTCGTCTTCCTTAATTAACGAAGCAAATCAGCATGCACCACTGGAGAAGTCGCTTCCCATCGCGACAGCGAAGGCAATCCCAACGCCATCTCCTTAGCCAGATCGCTCCATCACAACATCACCACCCACATCACCATTCCCAACTTTTTCAGCGCATTCACAGTCGACACTACCAACACGAACACAAACACCAGCCCCACAAAATGCAAGCGCCCAGAGGTCTATGGGTACGCCGTTGGGCTGATTACGCCGATGACAACTGTCCCGTCTGCCTGATCAAAGCTGGAATGACAAACCCCAGCGGTGGTCAATTCCCAGGGGACCCCGACTTCTGGCCCAAGAGCCTGATCGATCTCATTTTCAACACACAGGATGACGGTGAGCGCCCCAGACCATTGGTGCTTCGATACGTGCTCCAGTGGTGTCGTGTGTTCCGGAGGATTGAGGAGCTCAAGATCTGTAGGCTCTGTTGGACCCTGCACGTTGATATGGCCGCCCTCATGGACTACGACACACCGAGCAATACACCGAGCGATGAAGTGGACGACGACGAGGAAGCGCAACCGATTGATCCACTGCTTTAGTTGTACCAAAAGGCGACATGAAAACTGTTGTAGATGACAGCGATTACGGCTACACCTTGTATTCCTTGCGGTTAGCGAGGATCTCCAAATGACTACCATTCCTGTGAGCGTCCTCCATCATCGCGGTGCCAATTGCTAATTTCATTTGCCAATAGTGGTCGTTGTAGAGCCTATTGTTTGAACCAGCAAAATTATTCACATCATCTTCTGCCGAATGCAGACCAAGGCGACGCTGTTTAAGCATTTCACGCATGGCAGCCGGTCTGGGAATGGAGATGGATCAATCACCGTCTTCGAACTTTGTCGTCCAAAGAACCAGATGCCACTGCCGGGGTCCTTCAATCAACATTCATCACCAGATTCTCAAATTCCAGTTGTTTTCACTTTCAGCTGTGTCGCGGGGCCAGCTTCAGATTAGTCAGAGTCAATAGAACTACGGTGAATCGCCCGCGTTCAAGTCCTGTTTTATCTCGTTTCATTGTTTGCTGAGCCCGATCGTCCCAACGAAAAGCGCGTTTACTCAAGTTCCAGCCTGGCTGATTCACCTCCAGCCCATGCGGGAGTTTGGACCCAAACTTCTTATCCATGAGGCGGGACATTCAGAAAAGCTCACATCAAAGCCACTGGCTTTCCCACTACACCACAGCCTGTTGATTAGATACCTGGTTTGACTTGGGCAAGCAAGGTCTCGCGATCGGGCAGCTCCGGAGGCGCCAGACTGGACTTGGTCCTCTGCAGCTCCTGACAGCTTGGGCTTGGAGTTGCCTCTGATGCCTGATCCAGGGATCTTTGAACATTGACTGTGGTGGGTTATGAATTTTAAGCTGGATTACCTTGCAAATGCATTGATGGGTGGCTCATTCACTCATCCTCCGTTTGCTCTTAATATCATCGCGCAATATGTTGACCGTTCTCTACAGGGCTGAGTCTTGACTCACTGTGAAGGCGTGTGTCTCTTGTTTTCCCTCATGTCATTTCGCACTTGTACTGTGATAGAAATTTCCAACTTTGACTTTGGATGTCTCAATATTTGACTTGGGTTATCGTTCGTTGCCTAGCTTGATCGGGCCATAATGCCAGCCGTCAGACATGACATGATCAAGGTTCTAGGCCTTTGAGACAAAATTTGAGCTGTGGATGCTCTCGGTCTCGAATGGGGGATCAGTTGCTATTGCAGGACCGCTTTGACGGATGTAATGGAATGAGAACGAACGCTCCTTCGTATTGACTATGACTTTTAACCGTTGGAAGACGATAGAAAAACCAATTTGAGCTAGAATTCGCAAGGTGTTCATATCTTCCATTGCACCATTTTGTGGCACGAACTACGTGCCTTGTTCAAGTCATCTCAAGCCAACCTAATCGGTGACATGACCAGAGATTCCGGTCTTCTCTATCATGTTGATCGTACGCATTAGAGACACGACAATAAGTGTTACGACTAGCATCCAGTCCACTGCTTCAACACTTTGACGCGACTTCCGACAGACTGCGCGGATTTTCGGCTGTTCTACCCCGCTGTTGTTGGAGGCTATGGCGCAAGTTGACAGCAAGGAGCGAGGCCGCGGGTCTGGTCGCGGTCGTCAAATAAATGAACGAACCAGTTCGAGATCTCAACTTTGAGCATGATCGGGATTGGAAAAAACCCTGGCATTTCATGCCGATATTTAGTAGCGGGACCGTCGATGAATTCGCCCCTCGGCCACGCTGATGCGGCCGGGGCCGAAGGAAACAAAAAAGCGGGCATGACGGCGGCGTGCCCGGTGTCCACTTTCTCATCAAGACGTGTGGAGTGGGCAGCCACCTCACAGCGGTCTGCTGCGACTTCCGCCAGCAACGCAACATCACAGAAGTCGTCAGACTGGCCCCTTCCCAAAATCCCAGGCACACCTGCCCCCCGAACACCTACCTCTGACTGGCTCACACAGCACTTGCACTCTGAGTGGGTCCTGCCTGCCTGACAGTCCACGAGTCACAGTATCACATGCTGCCCCGCTCGCCTGCCCAGCTGAGATGAGGCAGGCACGCACCCGACGAACCTGCTTACCGCACCGCACCTCATGCCGGTTCCTTCCTTCCTTCCGTGTGATGCACTGACGGGACTCCCACCCCCGCCC
>JAKMXC010000576.1:0-37991 GCA_025328345.1 Colletotrichum sp. SAR11_59 | reverse complement strand
TAGTATTATTAACTACTTCTTTACCTCTTTTTCTCTTATACTTATCTATAAAACTAATATATAAAAAGTCTAAGTTATAGGTAGAAGGGTTAGTCTTAAGAGACTAAGTTATAGAGGTTATAAAAACCTTATAAGTCTTATTTAGACTATTAAGTATATAAACTATAACTACTTAATTAGGTAGTTTAAGCTAATTATAAGATAAGTTATCTATAAGTTTTTTTATTTTATTTATATAATCTTCTATAGATTTAAAATTATCTAAGGAAGTATTAAAGAACTCTTTATAGGTTAAAAACTTATTTATAAAACCTATAAGTTTATATAGGGTTTTTAAGTATTTCTAAGCTATATAGGTGTTAGAATTATTTTTTATAACCCTAAGGAGCTTATTATTATAGAATAACTATATATAACTTAAAGCTTTATAGTTTTTATCTTTATTAATAGAAGAAATAAACTTAGTAAAGTCTATAGTAATATCTTTACTATATAGTAAGGCTTTTATATATATAGCCTATACTTTATAGTTCTTAGAACTTATAAACTTAAAGAATTAGACCTTAGGATTAGTTATTATTACTTTAATAGGTTATAGTACGTAGTTATAAGCTTTATATAGAATAAATAATAGTAAAGTTATATAACTAAAAGAGCTATTATATATATAGTATAGTAGTTCTTAAAGTAATATTATAATAGTTATAAACCTAGAAGGTTAAGGTTTAACTAATAGAAAAGAGTAGTTTTTTCCTTCTCTTTAATTAATATTTTCTTTAACTAAACTTCTATCTAATTAAAGAGATATATATCCTATATAGTAAATTAATTAAGAAGAAATCTATTATACTATAAGTATAGGTTTAAACTAAATTAAGAGTAAATTAGAAAATAGTTTAAAGAAATAATCTAAAAGATATAGATTAAATAAAGTAGTAATAAGAAATTATCTATTTAGAGAAGGATTAATAGAAGTATAATTAATTTATATAGGGTTAGATATATAAATTTATAAAAAGTATATCTTATAGAACTAAACTACTAGTTTAGTTAGTATATTAGTTTTTATAAAAGTAATATAGATAGAAAAGTATTTAAAAAGGTGATTTTTAGTATATATAACCCTTAAGTAGAGGTAGGGTTTTATAAGAGAATAAGGGAGAAGTAAAGAAGTAGAAGGAATAGAAGTTATCTCTAAGTTAGGCTTATAACTTATTAATATAGGTATAAATATATTTAGGAGCGTAATATATATACCTATATAGTATAAGGTTATAGATAGGCTTATATTATAATAAAATATAATAATCCTAAGTATTTATAGGTATTTAATTATATAGATAATAAAAAAAAAAGATATATTATAATAATTCCTATTAATATAGTTAGTAGGTTATTCCCTAAAGTAGGGAAAAGTAAGGGGAAAGATAACTTAAAATATAACCTACTAAACTACTAATTATATAAAGTACTTATGTAAGTATATATATTATATAATTAATTTTATAGTTATAGGTTATAATAAATAGAGCATTTTTATATAAGGTTTTATACCTTAAAGTCTATTAGTTTATTTTATATAGAATATTTAAGTAAGTAAGTATTCTTATAAATATTATTATTATTATATAAGATGTTATATATTAATAGAGAGTATTACTAAAGAGGAGTTAAAATAAGTATATAACTATACTAACTTAAACTAACTTAAAATTATAAAATTAAAGTAATTTCTCTACTTTAGAATATACTTTACGTTCTTCTAAATAAAATAAAACTAAGATACTTTTTTTAAAATATATATACTAAAGTAGTAAAAAGTACTTAAAGAAGTAAACTAAAGATATTACTTATTCTACTACTTTATTTTTACTTTAGTTTACTAAGTAAAGTTAGAGTATATATCTATAATATTAAGTAGAAACATCTATATTAACTAATTTATTAAGTTATTTAAGATATAGAGAGATATCTAATATATACTAGAACTACTTTACTCTTACTTTATTAAAGTATATAATATTAAAATTAATAAACTTAAAGAAATAAGTATTTAAGATATTATAGATAAGTTAAAAGTAAAGAATAAACTAATACCTCTAAAGTAAGTATTTATATATAAGCTAGATTAATATAGATATCTTAACTACTATAAAACTAAAATCTATATCTAAAGTAACTTCTAAGAAAAATATCCTTTAAAATAGATTTATAGTATAACCTTTATTATAAAAACTTTTAGGGTTATAATAGCTTTAATAGTATAATTTAACTTTAAAATTTATTAATTTAATATTATTAATATATTCTTAAACGCTATATATAAGCTAAATAACCTACTTATTACTTATTACTTACTAAATAGTTTTAAAAGGGATAAAACAGTTATTAAGCTTTAATATACTTTATATAGTTTTTGTAATACTCCCTTATTTTAGTTTAAAGAATTCTTAAGTACTTTTCTTTATTTTGAATTATATTTAATAAGTAAAGACTTATATTTTTTCTAGTTTTATAATAAAAAAGTCTTTATATTCTTCTATATTAATAATATCTTTATTTTATATTATAAGGATTATATAAAAGAAGTAGAAAAAGTTATAAAAAGGATTAAAGAAAAGTATAAGCTAAAAAACTAAAAGTTAGCTAAATAGTATTTAGGAATTAAAATTATTTATAATTAAATAATATAAAGAATCTATTTTTTATATAATTAGTATATTAAATAAATAGTAAAGAAGTTTAATTTTATTAATTCTAAAGTACTAACTATACTTTTTCTTTTGATTTTACTTAGAAAGTTTAATAGAGAAATAAATATATAGTAAATCCTTTTATATTAAGAGATAATTAGATTAATTCTCTATATTATAATTATAATATAGCTAAACGTTATATTTACTTATATTTTACTATTATAATTCTTAATAAACTTATTTTTAAAATACTATTAAACTATAAACTAAGTAATTTAATATCTATATTATACTTAATACTTTACGATTTATTTTAATATCTTAAGGGGTAAAATAACTTAAATATTATTAATTATAAATAATATATCTCTTACTAATAATAAAGAGATATAAAAGTTATTTTAAAAGTTTATAATATCTTTTTTTAGAAGTTTAATCTAATAGAAAGTTATATATTAAAGTATAGTAACTATATTAACTATAGAAACTAAACTTCTAAGTTTAAAGTATACTATAAAAGAAATAATAGTTTTTAAATAACTTTTTATAGACCTTAAACTTAGCTTTAGAAATATATAGAAGATTTATTATAATAATTAGTAAATAATTTAACTAATAATAATTAAAAAGGAATATATTTTAACTTATCTCTACTATATAAATTTCTAGAATATATAGCTTTACTAAGAATATACTAAGTAATTATTTTAAGTAGTTTATTTTCTAACTAATAAAATACTAGCTAATAGCTTTATAAAAACCCTTTTTTATATAAAGTTTAAATAGTTTAAAATACTTCTAAACTTTTAAGATATATTATAAATAGTAGAGTAAAGTAAAGAAGAAAAAATAATTAGTAAGTAAAACTTATAAACTAAATATATTAATTAAAAATAGCTTAATAACTAAGAAGTATATAGCTTTCTTAAGAGTTTAAAATACCTATACTTTATAAAGTATTAAGTAATATAAAAGCTATATTTTATTTATATCCCTAGAGAGTAAATATATAGTTATTTATAAGGGCTTTATATATAAGCTTTATTTCTTTAGGGAGATATCTACTAATAAAGCTATTAATAGTAATATAAATACTAACTACTTTAAAAATAGAGGGGGTTACTTTAGAAAATAGGCTAATATATAAACTACTAAGAACTAATATATCCTCTATAGTAATTTTAATTAATAAAGTAATAGCTAGTATTAGAAGAAGAGCTATAGTTTTAGCTACTACTTTACTACTACTCTCACCTTTAGCTTTAGCTTTAGCCTCTACTTTAGCTTTAGCTTTAACCTTCGCTTTAGCTTTATTATAGGTTTTAAAGGCTTCTTAGAATATAGTTCTCTTAAAACTAAAGACCTAATAGATAGTTAACTAAGTAAATAGTAATATAAAGATTATAGGATAGTATATATAAACTTATCTATACTATTATATAAAGCTTAAAGGAATTAGAACTTTAGTCTAAAAATAAGTAATAATATAGGTTTATATAGCTTCTTCTTCTCCTTATAAAGAGTATATTTACCCCTTTACTTTACGTTAAATATATATATACTAAACGATATACCTATTTAAGTATTTTATAAATAAAGTAAGTAAATTATATTACTTAATAGTAGTAGCTACTCTTCCTCTTAACTTTTAGTTTTTAGAGCTTCTATTTCTACTTAAAAGTTAATAAATAATATAATAACTTAATTAAAAATATAGATTAAAGATATACTCTACTTATACTTTTAGTATAGTTTATAGTTAGATAGAGGATGATATGCGTTACGTAGGGTAACGTGGTTATAGCAATGTATGTATTGTGAAGGTTGACTACGTTTAAGGCCTTAGGTGCGTTGAACGCTCTAGAGGCCTTAAGGGCCTTTGCTACGTTTAATATACTAACTGCGTTAATTATGTTAAGCGTAGTTAGGGCGCCTATTATACTAAAAGCAGTAAACGCCTTCACTACGTTATATATTAATTACTATGAACGAAAGGAAAGAACGTTATCTATAATAGTAAGTATAATTTCTATTTATACTTTATTATAGCTAATATAACTATATATAACTTAAACCTTATTTCTATATACTCTATTTTATAATCCTACTTTTACTAATATAGCTTATAATTAACTCTCTATCTACTTATCTAAACGTATATATCTTAAAGAAAGCGTTCTTAGTGTTAAACGCTATTTAGATAGTGCTATGCTTATTGAGGGTGAGAATATCTAAAACCTCCTCCTCCTCATTATTATCCTTAATAGTAATAATATTATAAAGAAGGTTAATAATACTAATATTATAGGCGTTAGCTAGTTTATAATTATTAGTAAATACTTTAAAGTAAGTAGCTTTAGTATTAGTAGTAACCTTAGGGAAATATTTAATTATAGAGTTTTTAATTACTATAATAGAGGTAGTAAGGTTAGTAACCTTAGCGTGGAATACGCTTAAGTCTATACCTTTATAGCGCTATATAAGTAGCATAGCCTTAGCCTTATCGCTATTAATATTAATAATACTATAGGCTGCCTTTAGGTTAGTATCTAACACCTTAACTATATCTATAGTTAAATACTTAGTAGTATAGATAGCTAAGAACTTAACCTTTAATATAACCTTCATTATAAACTAGGGGTTAATAGAGCTAAACGTAGTATTAGTCTTAATATAATTCTTAATAAACGCCTTAAGCGCCTTAACGAATATATAGGGGCTAAATATAACATAAGTGTTATAAAGAAGTATATATATCTTATTAGCAGCATAGGAAATAAAGTTATTAATAGTAATAATAGTAATATTATGCTAGTATTTGCAGAACACCTCTTAGTTATTAATAGTAGTATTAAGTACTTTAGCTAATTAATAGTAACTACTAGCCTTAAACGTAGCGTTAAGGTCTAAGATAATAGTATTTATAAACGTATTAGATATCTAGCTTATTCTAGGCGTAGTAGGTATCTAAGCGTTATTAACGTTTATAGTAGTAGTAACCTTCTTAGAAGGTATAGTAATAAAGGGGTTATTGAGGTTAGTAGTAGATATAGTATGCTTACGCTTAAGGAAGGCGTTAAAGCTTATATAACTAGGCGTTAGGTTAACTATAGGCTTAGGTATAGATACCTTTATCACCTTATTCTTAGTATTAATAGCGTTAATAAACTTAGCAATATTCATGCTAACTTTATTAAAGTTATTAGTATTATTAGATACTATTAAAGTGTAAAGCTTATTAGAGGCCTCGCGAAAGCCTTTAAGTAAGGCAGTAATAGTATTAATATGTTTACTATATACCTCTAAGGTCTTAGCTATAGACGTAGGAGGCATAATATTAGCTATCTTAACTTTACTAGCGTTTTTTATAGTAATAGCAGGCTTTATAGCGCTAGTAACCTTAGTATTAGTAGGTTTAACTATATTAATATTAATAAGGATATTAATAAACTTAATATTAGCGTTACTATTGTTATCTAACTTATTACCTTTAACGTTAGAGAGGTTACTACTAATAATATTACTATAGTCTTTAATATTAATAGGTTCTATAGAGGAAGGATAGTATTAAGAGTCTTAAGAGGTAGGGTTAATAGCATATTACTTATAAGGGGAGATAGCTAAAAGGAATCTTTAGTAGAACTTACTTAGCTTAATAAGCTTAGGGCGATTAATATTTGCTACGTTAGTACCTATATAGATAATAAATAAGTACTATAAGACGTTCCTATTATAACTATAGTAGTCTTACTTAAAGTTAATAGTATATTAGAAAGTAGTAAAGTTATAGATATAATAAATAAACTTAATATAATCCTTCTCTTTAACGTTAAGTATATAGTAATATATAAGATTAAAAGTATAAAGAAAGTGAAATTTATTATTCTTCACGCAGTAACTATTTAATTAGTGCTAAACCCTAAGTATAAATATATTCTAATAATAATATACTCTAAATAAAATAGAGGTATTAGCTATATAGCTAGCATTAAAAGTATTAAGAGGTGCTAATAGCAATAATTATAATAAATAGAATAAAGATAATAATAACGTTAATAGCTAAAAACTATATAATATAAGCGTAGAATATAAAGGTATTATATATATAGGAGAGAAGACTACTAATATTACGTTAAGAGGGATAGTAGTAATAAATATAGTAGTCGCTTAGTAATATATATATTTTTTTATATAGGTAACTAGTTGCTCTAAATTTTACTATTAGCTAATAGTTTAAAGTAGGGAATAACCTTTAAGTAAAGATAATAGTTAAGGTTATAAAGGTTCTTACTTATACCTATTATAGTAAAAGTAAATATATTAAGTTATATATAGCTTTAAAGTAAGTATAAATAACCTATTATTAATTAATAATAGATATCTTATACTATATCTTATAGCTATAAAGACTAAGTAATACGTTTTAAACGATAAGTACTTTATCTTAGATTAGTACTTTATTAACTAAGTCTTTAATTTAGATTCTTTCTTAGTTTTCTTCTTTTATACGTTAGTTATTTAGGTCTTTCTCTAGGTTTAAGGGATTATTCTTCTAGACTAGTAGTTAGTCTTTAAGCCTAAGTTTATTAGTATAGTTATTCTATTTTATATTTATATTCTTTAAAAGTAGAAATAAGTTTATCTACGTTTATTATATCTTTATCTATCTAAATAGTATAAATAAGTAGATATCCTTTCTATTTAATTAAGTATTAAACCTTTCCTTAAGTAGTTATTTACTTTTTAAGGATACTCTTAACTTTAAAGTATTTATATAATATAAGCTAATATATATCTTTATCTTCTTATATGTTAATAAGGCTATAATAATTATCTTACTAATTAAAAAGGTTAATACTAAGTATTAACGTTACTATAAGTTAAGTTACTAATATTACTAGATATATATTTATATTTAATAGAATATCTAGATAATAAGCTAATTTACTAACTTAGTTAATAACCTTAAAAGGGATATATTAATAACTATACTTTAATATTAGGTATCCTAATAGAAAATATCTTAATCCTATCTTAAGGTATACTTAATCTCTTAGTTTAAACGTAATAAAATAGCGTTTTTTATTATAGTATTCCTTTATATAAAGCTAAGCTATAGTAATTAAGATTTTTACTTCCTCCTAGAATATTTTGTAGTTAAGTTCTAGATTTAAGTCTCCTAAGATATTTAAGGTATTATTTATATTTATACTATAAAGAATCTAATTTAGTAAGTAGCTAATTACTTAGGAGTAAGCGTTATTTAGATTATACTAGAGATTAGGAAGTAGTTTACCTTAATTACTATCTATAATATTCAAAAAATACCTAATAGCTAGTTTAATAGTTTAGTTTTTTCTTTCTAATATTTTATTAATTTATAGATAATATATAGTTAAAAACTTTAACTTAGTGTTAAGTTTAGTTTAAAGCGATATCTAGAATTTTAATAAGAATTTATAATTATAGTCTAAAATAATTAACTTAGGAATTCCTTAGTTTCTACGTTAGAGTTCTTAAAGAAGTAAATATCCCTAGATTTTAGTAGTATATATTAAATATCCTAAGATAAGTAATATTACCTTTAAGAATTTATTATTAACTATAAGGATAGTATTAAGTAATAAGAAGTTTTCCTATTTATAACTAAAGTATCTTAATAGTATTTTAAGAAAACTAATAATAAAGTCTATTATAATAGTATAAAATAGAATAAGTAGCGTTAAAATTAGTTATATAGTTCCTAATAGTAGTTAATAATTAATACTAAGTATTTTATAATAAGGATAGTTTTAAATATATGCTTTTACTTAGTAACGTAACCTTTAAATATAAAAGTTATTATTTAGTGCTTTCTATATTTATTATTCTCTAAAATAATAATAATTATTATAAACCTCTTTAATTAATAATATTACTATTTCCTTTAGTATGTAAAGTTATCGCTTAAGGTTATAGTAATTAATATAATAAAGGAGGCTATTATATATAACGAAGTTACGCTTAATATTATCTTACTAGTTACTTAATATATTATATATTTTCTTCTATAATTTTAATTTTTTATACGCTTAGATAAGTTTAATTTTAAAATTATTATCTAATAAAGCTTTAGTTATAAAATTAACTCCTATTAGTATATTATCCTATACTTTATTAAGTTTATTAATATCTTCTACTAATACTTTAGTAGTTAGTAAACATAATAGGGCGTCTACTATAATATTAGACGTTCTTAAGATATAATAGTATATTAGTAAGAATTAGCTAAAGTATTTAGATAATAAAGTAAGATATAGGTTTAACTTTATTTTATCTTTAGTCTATAATGATATTTACTTAACTATATTATAAGTTACTAAATAGTTAATAAGAATGATTATAAATTTATTATAAGATAATTATATTAATAGTCTAGTTTTCTTAACTACCTATACTAAATAAGCTACTTTAAGTTTAATAGGCTAATACTTTTATTTAGCTATATTAAGCGCTTTACTTATATAAGTAATAAGTAGTATATCTATTTATTTAATAGCGTTATAAGGTTTCTAAATAATGCTATCCTTAAGTTAGAAAATTAAGGCTGAATATCTATATTCTTTTGAGGAATTAAGTTAGATAAATAACTATTTATTAAGATTATAGTGAAATACTACGTTATTATTTATTAAGGCGTTCTTAATATTATTGAAGCTTATAATTTCTTCTTTAGTTAGTATAAAATAAGTATTTCAGCAGAATATTTTTCTAGCTATACCTTTATCTTTACTTTATATGTAAGCTTACGCTAGTAATAAGGTTTTTCATTCTTATAGTAGTTATATATAATCGCTATATTATAGTACGATATATTAAAGAAATCCTATAGCTCTAACTTAATATTTAAGTTAATAAAGGTTATATAGGCATTTTATCTTTATAATAGCGTTAACGCGGTCCTATATATTAGATAGGCTAAAAACGTTAATAGTAAATCTTAATAATTTAATAGATAGATATCTAATAAATAATTTTTAAGTAAATAGTAATAGACTAATATCTAAAAATAGTTTAAAGACTATATTAAGATACTTTAGGTAGCTTTTAAGGTTAGTTAATACTATTATAATATCGTTAATAAAAGTATATATAAACTCCTTATAAGGCTATAAAAGCTTATCTATAACGCGTTAAGTATATACTAGAGAGTTATAAAAACCTATAAGTATAACTTTTAACTACTCTTAGCTTTAATAACTAATAATTATAAAGCATTCTCTATATTCCTTCTTAATAAGGAACTAATAAAAGAATAATTAAACGTTAACAACTATAATCTAAGCCTTTCCCCTTAAGCGTTTAATAATATCTTACTAGAGGGGTATTAGATATATATCTAGAACTACAGCCTTATTTAAAGTATATAAATTAATAACTATTTAGCCCTTATATTTCCTATTAATAATACGCCACGTTATAAACATAGGAGCTCTAAACAGAGTAGGTCTAAATTTCCCCTATTCTATCTAATCTTAAGTATATAGCTTATTAAGAATAATATTTATTAGTTTCTTATCTTCTTTACTTACTAGGTATAAACGTTATCTTATATTTATCTTTTACTAACTATTAATAAGTTTAACGCGTAAGTATTAGTCTTCTAGAAGATTAATTAGACCTTAGTTAATCTAAACTTTAGGATAATATAAGATTACTTCCTTAAGGTATTATATAGCTTCTTTACTATAATTATAGATATAAACGCCTTTATTAGTAATAATAGTAAGTAGGCTCTTTAGCTTAGTAATACCTATTTTACTATTTATATTAATAGCTCCCTTATAAATATCTCCCTATTTTAGCATAAGATTATCTTTAGTATCACTTTAAGCTATAAGAGATTTATTAGAGTTAAGGGCTAAGAGTTAGCCTTATTTAGTAGCTAACTACTTAAGTAATTAGACTAAAGTAGCTAGTTTTTAATCTATAAAGTAAAAAATAGAATAATATATTAAGTATTTATTTAGTAATATTAATATAGCAGCTTATAAATAATTATAAGTTTATAGTTTAATAAAACTATTAGATTTAAATAGTAATAACGTTCTAAGTTTTATTCTACGTTTGATTTTCAAAAAGTAAAGAACGTTATTAATAATAAAAATAAATAGTAAAGTACTTATATATATAAATATATACCCTTCTTACTTTAAGCTAAATAAAAGGGATTCTATTTTAATCCTACTAGTATAATAATTTAAAAAGTTACCTAATTATATAGTAGTATTACTATATTAGTAGTAGTATATATAGTAAAAGTCTTTATTAGTACCTTAGAATAAATCTATAAAAGTATATAAAGATTACTATAAGATAGAATATAAATATATAATTTAGAGTTTAGAATATTAATATTATTTAGAATATTAAAGTCTTACCCTATAAGTAAACTAATATTAAGGTATAATACTAGCTAAGCGCTTATTTATAGTTTAGTAGTTACTATATATCTACTTAGTAACTAACTATAAATAAGTATTAAGAAAGTAACCTATATAATAGTCTTTATACTTCTTACTCTTTATAGCTTAAATACCTTAAGTTACCTAATAATAACGTAAAATTAATAGAGATAAGCTTTACTAATTATAAACCTATCTACACTAGTATCTATATAAATTATAATTAGTAGTTTATTTTAAAAACCTTAGATAACAATCTTAATATAAGTATACTTATAAGATTAAGTATTATTATAATATTAAGGCTTAATAGGACTAATAATAATAGCGTTTAGCTATAGCAACAAGAGAGTTTAATATAAGAAGATACTATTAAAATCTAAGTATAGCTTTATATTATATAAATAAGTATTATATCTATAGATTTTAAAGTTAGTTAATATAAAATTTAAAAATAAAGTAGTATTAAAGAGAAGGTATTTATTATTATAACGAAGAAGATATCTTAATATCTTCAGAATATAATCTTTATTTATTTAGAACGAAACGTTAGCTTAATCTATACCTTTAGCATTATAATTATTTTTATCTTTATTATCTATACTAATAACTAAGTCCTTATTATAAGCCTCTAAAGCATTAATAGCCTCATAATACTAAACGTAATCATAATTATTATTATAAAATAGGTTATCACTATTAATATTATTAATCTACTACTTAAGTTTAGAGGTAATATATATAGAGGGATATCCTAGCACTTTTAGATATTAACTATATTAATCGCAATATTTAAATTAATATCTATATTTAAATCATACTTAAAGCTTCTTAGGTTATACTAACTTATTATAAGTTAATAGTAGTTTAACTAAGATATTTATAGTAATTCTTATATTTTTAGCTAATATTAGACTAAAGACCTTAGATTATTTTAGTTTTAAATAGTAAGGATAATAGCTTATAGAAGACTTAAGCGTTATTCTTAATATTAAACATAAAGATATTATCCCTATACGCCTACTTCTAGTAGTTAATAGTAAAAAGTTATACTATAATCTTTTAGTAACTATTCTATACTAGCTTAGCATTATGCTTTATAGGCTAGCTATAAATTTATTATAGTTAGTTGATCTATTAAGCCTTAGAATACTTATAATAAGCTTAACATCTATCTTATTATATATTATAGATAATATCTTTACTTTAGACTTTTCTATATCACAGCAAAGTTAAGCTACTTTAGTTATTTAATAGCAGATATTATGACGATCGCAAATATCTCCTAAGGTATATCATTCCTTAGATAACTATAATTTAATAAGTTTACGTAGAAGGCGAAATCTTTTAAGTAATAATTCCTTCTAATATAATACTCTAACTTAAAGGTCTCTTAAAGCTAACTTTTCCTTAGTTATTAAGTTAGCATAATACTAATCTAATATATAGTAAAGTAATATTTAATAGAGGTTTAAAGCTATTATTACTAAATTACTATTATTAGATTTAATATAGCTATTAATAGTATTAATAAAATAATATATATTTTAGTAAACTATCTTAGAACTTCTATTAATATAGATATTATCTACTTTATTATTATATAAAGGTAGATTAAATAATCTAATTATATCTATTTTAAATAATAGTAGTAAATATCTTATATTATCTATAGAAAAGCTAGATAAAGTATAAATAATATAATCTCTATCTAAAATAATAAATATAGATAAAAAGTTATAGTTAGTAGATATTTTATTATTAGACTATCTTAGCTTAATAAGCCTCTATTAAGCTTTAGAAGAGTAGTAGTTTACTTAGTTTCTATTACCTCCTCTATTACTATAATCCTTATCCTTATAATCTTTTTTATTATTAAGATCGCTTCTATTATTATTATTACTTAGATCTTTTTATAGAGTAGAGACCTATTTTATATCTTTAGTTTGCTCTTAGATATTATTATTAAATATAAGCTCTTTTCTTTTTAGTATAGTTAATAAAATAAGCTAAGGTTTAAGATAGATAAGCTAAAACTATCTTTAACTATAATAACTCTATATATAACTAGATTCTAATATACTACTTTAGCCTTAGCTAGAAAGAAGTTTAGTTATATAATAAATAGTATCTACTATTATAATAGTTAATTATTCTAATATTATAATTAAAGTCTTAGTAGTTAAATTAAGCGTTAATAGTTAATTACTTAGTATTTCTAACTTTAGAAGTAGGGATCTTAAAATACTTAAGAATCTTTATTTAAAGTTAATATATTCCTCTAAAGTTAATAGAACTACTATTAGTTCTTAATCTTAAGATAGAATATTAACTAAACGTTAAAATTTTAAGTTTTTTAGTTTCTCTATATAGCTAGTATTTAAGGTCTTATAACCTCCTATCTTTCTATTATCGCTAAAAAGTAAGGTGAAGTTTGGTTCTTATCTTAAAGCGTTCTTAATCTTAATATATCTTACGTAATATAGTATATTAAGATAATACTATTATTTAACTAAGTTAGCAAATATATTAAGATTATCTCTCTAAGTTTTTAATACTTAACCTTTAAGTCTTATAGTATTAATATAAACTTCTCTTTTTAGGTCTATAGTTTAGATTTATCTATAGTAGTTTATTATATAGTATTTAAATCCCTTATAAACTATAGCTAAAATTATAACTTATATACTAAGGTTAAGTAGTAAATATTTAGTTAGAGTAAATATTCTATAAAACTTCTCTAAGTAGTTTTTATAAATAGCTTAGAAGTTAGTAATTATTATATAGCTAATAAGCTTAAGTAATTCAGCCTTAAGGTCTTCTACTACCTTAAGATTAGTTAATATTATCTAAGGTATAATAGCAAAGTTTTACGTCTCTTTAGGACGTTTTTAGTTAGAAGAAGAGTTTAATATAATATTATTATTATTTAAGCCTTATAGGATTAGCTACATACTAGAACTTATTTATTAGACTTAATAAAGTCAACTATTAATATAAGGTTAGCTATCTTCTTTAATTTAAGGGAGGTAAGCAACTATTAAAGTTATACTACTAATTAATATATATTATATAAAGTAACGTAGTTATAGTAATATATATATTATAAAGGTTAACTACGTTTAAGGCCTTAGGCGCGTTAAAAGCCCTAGAGGCTTTAAGGGCCTTTACTACGTTTAATACGCTAACCGCGTTAATCACGTTGAGCGTGGTTGGGGCGCCTATCGCGCTGAAGGCAGCGAACGCCTTCACTACGTTATATATCAGAGGAGTAGGAGTTATAAACTCTAAATTACACTCTTCTTTAGCTCTTCTACTTTTTATAAACTTCTTACTTTTATTAAGTTTATTAATCTTAGTTTTTATAAAATAACTTAAGTTAGTAATTAATCTATAAAACTAGTAAAATAAAGCGAAAACTTTATAATAAGAAAAAGACTTTAAAGGATTAGAAATAGAAGATAAAATAACTTATTCTTAAATTTAAGGTTTTTAAGTTTAAAAATAAGTATAAGAGGAGTACTACTACTTTCCTCTACCTCTTCCTCTCTCTCTTTTTACTTTTTATTAGTAAAAATAGTTTTTATTTTAGTTATTAAAGCTATATACTTAGTTTTAATCTTCTTAGTTATCTAAATAATATAGTTAGTATTAAAAATAAAATTATAAGTAAAAAAGAAGAATTATAATTACTATATAAGTATATATATATATATAAAAATAAAATAAATAATATATATATTAGTAATAATATAAATAGAGAAAGAAAATTAAGAAATAGAAGTAATATAAGAGATATTATTATTACTACTATTTTACTATCTTATTAATTACTTTAACTTCCCTATTTAAATTAATAAGAAACTTCTATTTCTATTAAGTAAAGTAGTAATATTAGTTATTACTTTAGTATTTATAATCTTAATTATAATAGAAAGTATATAAAAAAAAAACCTTCTTTTTTTTTATAATTTAATAATAAAGCTATAAAGTTATCTCTTTTATTAGTTTCTTTTATTAACTACTTCTTTTTATATCTATTTATAATATCTTATATATATATTTAGTTTTAGTAATATTAGTTATATAAAATTAAAGTTTTTAAGTTCTTTTAAACTTAGAAAGGTATATTATAATACTTTTAAGTATCTAAAGTAGTTTTATATCTAAAAAAAAGTATAAAGTAATTTATTTCTAACTTACTTATTTAGATTAATAATATTCTAGTATATTAAGATCTATTCCTTAAAAAGACCTTTCGCGTTAGACTCTAATTTAGAAAGAATTAAGCTATTTTATTCTTATAGATACTATATATACGTTATAGCTAGTTTATAATAGAGATTAAATAAGTGAGGGTAAGGAAGGGCTTACTAGTAGTCCTATGCTAGAAATCAGGATCTCAATCCTGAATCAGACCTATTATTAACCTCCTCAACTCTTCACAGACTCGTGACTTCTGTCTAGGAAGAAGAAAGAGCGAGCTTTCGGCAGTTTGAGCGCTGACCCACAGCATCGTGATCAGCAATGCTGGAGTAGACCTTCTCAGGTTAGCGGAACGGAGTAGAGATTCCTTTCTCACAAAATAGGCCAGAACATAAGGCGAGGAACATCGGAATAGCGACCCGCCAGGTTCGACAAAGTAGAGTTCCAGTAGCTCGCATGCAAGTTTGGCGTCGATGATGCCTTCTAGCATGGGAATGATGGGCTCGAGGCATTTGAAGCGACATGCCCGGTTTCCGTTCACTTCTAGCTCTCGTAATGTTGTTCTTGCTGCTGAGGCAGCACCTAATATTCCACTACTGCTGCTTCCGTATCTTTCATCCATCTGCGAATTTAGCAGCGAATCTACTGTAACTGAATGCGTTGTGTTCTCTGCTTGTGGGGCTTCATCACGACAGTCAGATACGCCACCATGCAGTTGTGGACCTGGGTTTTCTGCAGTGACACTTGACATGGGCATTGTAGAAAATTCCAAGTCTGCAGAAGATACAGGGTGATGTTGATTTCCGGTATACGTTGAACTGGCTGCTGCTGACATTGTCGTGTCTACCATCAACTCTGATGGTACTGTGTTAGATGAGGCTATAATATGGCCGTTCATAGCTAGATCTGTAGAAGAAGCTTGGAAATGGCCACCACTGCTACTCGCAGTAATCGTATGATGAGTGGAAGCTAGGTCGTCATAGTTGATGCCATGTTGGGAACCCGTTTGGGACACTGAGCCTTCCTGTTGATATTGCTCCTGCTGATGACGATAATACTGGCGTCGGTGTTGCGAAGAGATGCCATGTCCCGAGTCTTGATGATCCCCCGATGAGTCGCTTTCGCCATCGTGGGTCTCGTCATCTTGTTCCTGTCTTGGGTTGAATCTCGAAAGTCGCTCTGCCGGCTTCCTAGAGCCTGGCTTGCGACCCCGCCTGCGCATGCTCCGAGCATAGTAACAACTCTGCTCATATTCTGCAAAACCACAACAGGCGTTAAATTGACAGCAATGAATTGAGGCTTGGAGAACTTGCGGTCCAATGCGTGAAGAATATCAGATGAGATAAGAACTACAGTTTCTATCATATCTGGCATCGTAAATCTTGGCGAGACTTTTTAGTTGCTTACCTTGACAACGACGACTTTTGTTACATGATTGCTTTGTTAGTTTCATCATTCTTAATTGGTGCTTTCTGGCCATGTTCATGGATATGAGGACCACATACCATGGTTGAAGGCCATCACAACGAACCCGCAAAGCACTGCATCGGTCGCAAGCGCGTCTGGTCCTTTTGCGAGCGCCTGCAGGAGGTCCAACTAGAGGTATTGACCCATCATCCTCGCCAGCCTGGCGGGTCTCGGCATTGGTCTCTGCGTCCATGTTTCCGAAATGCTCAGCGCAGCATACCAATCAATCAAGTCAAAACCGAGGGTCGAGATTAGCTAATTAAATAACTTTTCACGATACTTTTAATTATTTCGTCTAAATTGATTTAAATTAGTTAATATAGACCCTCTAAAGTAATATTCTTATTAATATAGGGGTATTTAGTATAATACTTTTTTATATAGTTTCTATATTTAAATATAGGTTATACCCCTTTTTTTTCTTATTCTTAAAAGCTTATACTTTAATACCTAGGCCCCTAGAAGGGCCCCCTAAGCCCTAAAGCCCCTTTAAAGCCCCGCTCTAGGCGCCCCCTAAAGCCTCTCTAAAGCCCCCCTCTAGGCGCCCCCTCTAAACGCCCCCTCTAGCCCCCCTTCTAGGCCTATTCTAGGCCTCCCTTCTAGCCCCCCTTCTAGGCCTCTTCTAGGCTAGCTTTAGCCAGCCCTAGGACCTATATCTAGAATTCTCAGCCCTCTTATTAGCTTAGAGGTCGGAATAACTATAGTTCCAGGCACCCTTAGATTAATTAAAACAACTAAAACGAAGGTATCGTCGTTTTAGCTAATTAACTGCGAAAAACGCCCTATTTTAATTGCTTGATTAGTTGAATTGATTGATATGGATTGAATGGGGTGCTGCGCTGGAAATGCCGGGATTGTACGATATAGGGTTTCGCTTTAGGTGGTCTTCATACATCTAGTGTTTGTATAGAACCAAAATTTGCCAACGGAAAAGGAGAATTGAACCTGTGGTTATTACCCGTGGGGTAATAAGTGCTGAAGTTTCCAGGAGTGATGCATGATCGTTGTTCGCATCGCCTATCCAACCGCTATCGGCCAGCTTGAGTTTGCGCCGCCCCACTCAGACATTGTCTGCGACGTCCGGCAGGTCATTTGATGAAGAGTCTGGCACCACCTGATATGAGGGGTCGCTGTCGGTAATCCATAATAATGTACCGAGGGTCTCAAATTGCACGTAGTAGATGCTGCCGGGGAAGGTCCAGGCGCAAATAAACAAGGAAGTGATGCTCGGGATATTGGCATGCGCTGTGCTATTGGTTTATAAATGCCGGTAGCCGCAGCTAGTGCTGGATATGTACCCAAAGTGCAAGGCTTTAGTAGCCGAAGATCGCCAACCTTCACATGGTTCTCCGCACAAAGTCCGGGGAAAGGCGGAGGTTCGTGCGGGGGAAAGAGTTTAGTGAACCGCCGGTAAAAAGGAAAATTACCCTTGTCGGTCTATTGGGAAACTTCAGACTGGATTTCGAATTATCAGTGGACCCGGGGCTCCGATATAGGCAACGCAGAAATCGAGTAGACTTATTGACGCGAGCTAGTATTCTTCTCGTCATCTATACTGATCGGGCGTCTCCGTGCGGGAACCAAATGTGCCGGTATTACCTTACGCCCTTACATTTTGAGAACCAACCTCTTGACATAACGGTTTTCATCCTCAATTCCCGGGGCCAATTCGCGTTAGCAGTGGAAGATTACCGAGCAAAAGGCAACGACGGTACTGAAAAGAAGAGACCAATTGCATGAGATGAGCCTCAGTACAAGCTGCCATATCTCATGTGTCTAGTCGTGGTTTCCAATACATGTTGAGACGTCCCTAAGTTTTGTCCACCGCCTTCTAAATAGTATGACATGATCATGGGGTGCGGATTGGAGACAGCTCTTCCTCTACTCGTTGTGATTTTATGATATGAAAAGCAAGTGTTACAGCTATTACCGCAAGGAGAATCGCAGTCCAGGTTTCTCGATCAACTAATTTGATCTGCTTCTGGCTGTCTATTGTTGGCTCTTTTCGGCTACACTCTTCTGGCTCGAGAAGTCATAATCTACCCATTCTCCAAGAATTAAGCGAGCCTGCTCAAAAAGCGGCGCGTTGCGTTCCAGTGTCTGTTGATTCAGCTCAGTGTAATCTCGCAAGCTGTCGGGCGCCCTGCTTCCAGCAGAGGAACCATGTTTCAGTACTTCCTTCGCGGCAGCGACATTTTGCTCTAGGTCGGATATGCTGCTCACACCCGTGATTGTAGATACCGCGAAAGAAACTGTGCAATTTTGCTTCGCCTTCATAATCGCATACTGCAATGCAATAGACGAGAACGTCTCTCCGTTTCCCTTACTCTCCACCCATTTCGCCGCTTCAGTTGCCGCTGCCCGTAGGCCCTCAGGGGCAGGATGCCAATCCCCCGTGAGACCCGTGGGGATGCCTCCCTTCCTTAACAGGCCCACGGCTAGCGGGCTAGAGCAAAAGACCCGATTGACTCCAACAGAACGGAGCCTGTTGAATCCGCGTGTCTCAGCTTGTGTATTTTGGAGGGTGAGCTGAGCCCATGTCTGGACCACGTCCACGGGGCGACCATGCCGCTCCAAGACTGCGGCGGCAATCTCTACTAAAACGTCGATGTCGTATCCTGATATGCCAACACGTAAAATGTGACCAGTCCGCTGGAGATCAAGCAAGACACCCACAGCGGTGATGACATCTTGTTTCGTTACGAATTCAACGTCGTGGCAGAAGACGACATCCAGGTACGGGGTTTGAAAACGATCTAGTGATCGCGCAACGGACTTGTAAACCCACTCCGGTGAATAGTCGAACTCATTCTCATTGATGCGACCGACCTTGGTCATGATCTCATAGTCGCCGCGGCTGTACTTGGCTTTGACGTCTGCATGTGCGAGGGCTGCCCCAATGAGCTGCTCAGAGGGCTCGTAGTAGGGCGAGGTATCAATCGAACGTATGCCGAGCTCAAATGCCCTTAGAAGGATTTCCGTAATTGGCAGAGATTCTGGATCGGGGTGCAGTTGGTAACTAAAGCCTGCACCTCCCATCACAAGTGGAGGGGTGCTGAGGCCAGTTACTGGAATTGCTGTCATGGCTCAAGTCGCCAGTTGATCGAATGAATAGATGATGAAAGGTTCAGAGAAGTGTCAACCTCAACCAGGAAATGGCGAGTAGGATGTCCCTTTCGTATTGAAGTGACTTGTGTTTTGTTTGAGAGAGAATCTGAGAAAACTCGAATGATCACAGTTCTTATCAATTCCCTGGCGAAAGACTTCGTAAGGCTTCATGGCAGCAAATGGTCATCTGTGAGAGCAGGTTAAGCAGGCAACGTGTCCTGTCACCCAGGTTTGTTTGGCTCAGTTGTCACCTTCTTGGACACATGAGGCATCGACTGGTGATGGAAACGATGTTTTGGGCAGCGTGTCATTATTTGTGGGGTTGGGGATGGTGTCCGAGAAGATCATTTTGCCGTCGGGTAATAATGGAGGGGAACTGGAGAGGAACTCCTCCGCGATCCTCGTCGCATCTCCAAGCCATGATCCCTGGAACTCAACAGTTTCTTCTGGGCAATCTCCACACATAAGTCACCTGTCGGACCAACCATCTGCGTGCTGCCGTAACGCCGCCTTGGTTTAGCTTGTAACTTCGTCCGGATATTCGTCACTGGATCATAGCCGGCGCTTTCATTGCTATCTGCGTCTTGGCCTCATGGCGAACCCCACCGGTATGGATTAAAGGATTCGGGGTCCCCATGGGATATGACAAGGTATGCCCTTCCTCTCCCCGGGTTACATGTCCACAGCTGCCCATCAATGGCCTGACGACGACTTTCCTCCTTCCTGTGACCACTTAACCCCGTCATTTAATCCGTTATAAAAACATTAAGCTGTAGCTCATCCTTTTTGCCTTTGTGTCGTGCTTAAACCCGACATTTCTTTTCAACAGTTGCGATTTTCTCTGACTTCCCAAACCGAAACCCAACATGGAACCCAAATCTGAGGTAGCCATGGTGGAGCATGCAAATACTTGTAGCGATGACGACCACAAGCACGACACACTTGCAGCTAAGGAAGATGGCGGTAAACTCGACGCCACTGATGAGCGGAAAGCCATACAGGCCACCCTCTCAGAACACGATCTGACAATATGGGAGGCACTCAGGCGTTATAAGAAAGCGGCTCTTTGGTCGATGCTCGTCTCGATGTCAATCATCATGCGTGCCTACGACATTGAAATCACCGGAAACTTTTACGCCTTGCCGGCGTTTAGAGAACACCTTGGCGAGCATGTCGATGGACATGGCATGGAGATTCCCGTCCAGTGGCAGGTGGCAATGAGTATGGGCCCCATCGTCGGACAAGTCGCCGGTGCATGGCTTGCTGCTGTACCCATGGACTCCTTGGGCCGGAAGAAGACCTTGGCCATTTACCTCATCATGACCTCCGCCCTCATCTTCATGCAAGTCTTTGCACCAAACCGCACCGTTCTCACCGTTTCCATGTATCTTGCTGGGATTATATGGGGTGGCTACCACGTTCTAGCCCCTGTATATGCGTCAGAGGTTCTGCCCTTGCGATTGCGTGGAATCTTCATCGCGTACGTCAGCTTGTGCTACGTGATGGGCCAGTTCATCCAGACAGGCATCACACGAGCCTTCGTCAGCTGGAGCAGCGTATGGGCATACAAGATTCCTTATGCCCTGCAATGGGTTTGGCCTGTCTTCATCCTCGCCTTCCTTTACTGGTGTCCTGAGTCACCGTGGTGGCTGATTCGCCAGAACCGGCGGGACGACGCTAAGAAGGCACTCGATCGACTTTCTAGTAAGCAGGGTCACGCCCACAACCACGATGTGCTTGCCATGATGGTTAAGACCGACATTTACGAGAGACAGCTCGAGGTTGGGGCTACATTCCGGGATTGTTTCAAGGGACCCAATCTCCGTCGCCTCGAGATTGCCTCTGCCGTCTTCATCGTCCAAAACTTCTCGGGCAACCCAGTGGGCTTCGCGGTCTATCTGTTTGAGCAGACTGGGCTAAGTTCAGAAAACGCCTTCAACATGGGTATCGGCCTCAATGGTGTTGGTTTCGTGCGTGTTTTCTGCTCCATGTTTCCCATCATCTGGTTCGGTCGCCGACGCGCCTGGATGTACGGCCTAAACTACAACATTGCTTGTCTGTGGGTCGTGGCGTTCATGTGTCTTGCCCCTGACTACAAAACCAACCAGGCCTATTCCTGGGCCCAGGCATCTATCTTGATCACGATGCAACTCGTCTATTCTCTCACCATTGGACCGTTGGCATATGTCATTTCATCCGAAGTTCCCTCGACGAGACTTCGGGCAAAGACGTTGTCACTCACCGCCACTTTCAACGGAATGTCATACTTGGTCATCACTGTTGCTGGCCCTTACCTATTGAATCCCGGGTCCGCCAATACTGGCGCCATGATCGAGTTTTTGTGGGGCGGGCTTAGTTTGTTCTCGTTTGCTTGGAGCTTTTTCCGTCTCCCAGAGGTACGTTTCATTCCCCGAATAGTGCCTAGTTCCACAGCTATCATACATGAACATGATCCTAACATGTCACGCTGTTTTTTTAGACTGGAGACCGCACCTTTGAGGAGATTGATTACCTGTTTGAGAATCGTGTTCCCGCACGCAAGTTTCGGGGCTATATCATTGACGAAACACATATCTTTCCTAATATGAAGAACAAGGAATCGATTTGAGAACCAAAGCGGTGGAGGGTTAATGTTTTTCAGCGAGAAGGATTTGCAACAATCGCATACCAATCCAAAGGAGAACCTCAATCAACTGATAAACCAAATCCAAGCTTTGAACCTTTTACATTTAAAGGCGAGAACTGCTTCGCAAATGATCGAAGCAACAGGCACATTCCTCGAGCAGCTTTTCTCAGATCTAATGGACTACAGTTCGATGTGCTGAACCTGATGTGTGCCTATCGCGTCAATTACTGTTGCCACTGGCTGTCCGGTCATTCTTCCCAGGCCAGCCACAGAGCATCTAGTATCAAAACTCCACATAGCTTGGATTCATTACTTGAGATAATAGCTACTTAGCAGATGAAAGCTGGCATTTCTTCTAGGATACGTGAATAGTTGGTCTTTGCGTATGCTGTTGCTTTATGCGCAAAATCCATGAAATAGAAAAGTACAATGACAAACAAAGGCTAAGCCATTTCTTCATCGAGCTTCGCGTCTCCTGGTCGCGTACGCTAAAGTCTTCTTAAGCTTCTTCGCCTCCTGAGGAACCCGGTCCATCGTCCTGTACGGGCGCATTTTCCGGCTTTTGGGCGTACCAAAAGTAAAAGTTGAAGTATCGATGTTTGCTATTGTCCTCAATCTCTTTCCTCGCAATTGCGGTCCACACCTCAGTCTCCACGGGCGAAAGCCCGTTGGCTTCAAACGGCTTTTTGAAGGCTGGCAAGACGTCTCTGATGGCATGCTTGAGATACAGCCCACACAGTCGGAGAATTTCATCCTTAGCCCAGGTGCCAATGGGCACCTTCTTGACTTCGCGACGGATGTCCTTGAAACCGGCACCTTCAAGATGGGGTCTCAGATCTCGAGCCTTGTGGAAATTCGCCCCGAAACAAAGAAACGACTGCAGAACGATGTCATAGAATTCCTTGAGCTTATCGTCTTCTTTCATGGTCCCATCGTCGCATTGGGGGTAAATATGGAGTTCCTGGAACTCAATCCAGCCCCCGGGCTTGAGGTGACTGATCAGGAGTCAGTAGTATGCCTGTAATAGCCGGCATTATTCGACTGCAACTCACTTATACGCCTGGCCAATAACCTTGTCAAGATTCTTCAGTACACTAGCCATAGTTCGAAGATGCACAAAGTCGAAATCGTCTCCATTAAGCCAGTCATCCTCCGCATCGTCAACGAGGAATTTGACGTTGGGGGGAATCCAGGTAGGCTGAATCGGAGACAAATCGATGCCCAAGACGTCCGCTGTTGGGAACTGATCCGCAACTGTAACAGAAAATCAGTTGGCCTCATCATCCACAGTCTCCGCACTGCACCTAGTAAACATACATTCGATTGCCCAAATACCTGATTGGAGCTGTCAGTAATGGCCATACCAAGAGAAGGATTGATACTGATATTACTCACCAGTACCAGTTCCGATGTCAATCACTTTATGGGGGTTGTCTCCAATCGGGGAGTAGAACAGCTTGCCGTCCTGCATGAGGTTAGATCCGCGTCACAACGATTATTATGAAGAGGCCGATGCGAGGAATACCGTCAATTCAAGCATCATCGCATGCTTCATATCCTCTCTGTTCTTTTCTTCCTCGTCGTTTGGCAATGGATAGCGTCCGTGGCGATAACTGTGGTATCGGCGACCAAACTCGTACTCATGAGCATGAACGCTGGACGTCAGAGACGCTGATCCAACCGAGGAGGCGTCCCATTCAACAGGGTCGAACTCGGAGTCGTCGATCGGCCCGTCCGCGACCTCGATCGCCCCGGCGGGGAGCGAGACAGGTTGAGTGTCACTAGTAGACATGATGTGAAGACTACAGCATCGAAAGCTCACCGCCAAGATGAAACGTTAATTTGAAGTAACAAGCTGAACGATTGCAACCGCGGTTGTTGAGGAGGGCGAAGTGGGGGTAAAATCCTCGAGACTGATACGGAAGAAAACGATGGGGAAAGAGAGGGAAAAATCGGCGCTCTGGGACTGAGAGACGACGTGCTCTCTGTTGGCCGGGTTGTCTCCGTTGGCCTATTCGCTTGTTGTCCCTTCCAGCACAGGATCCACTCACATGCAGAGACGATGCAACGACAATATGGCCTCCGGCATACATAACATTTATGGTCTGATCGATGCCCTCTCAATCGCAAAGGGCTTAGGATTGGCCAATGGGTGTTGCGAATACCGGGGATGTGTCCACAATTGGACACCGCCGATGCACGAGGGTCCCCTCGTCAGAAGCGACAGGATCACTTCTATGCATGAGATTGAAGAATTGTTAACACCTTCGATCCCGACGTTCATAATTTCTTCTCCACAGCTGTTATGCAACGATAGTGCTATCCAGAACATACCCTCTTAACACCTTACTAAAACCGTTACAACAGGGCAATGCCGAATGGACATGAAGGCATACATGATGTAACAAGTTAAGGCGACCTTCTCGTCTCTGCTGGAGTCCAAGGTTGATATTTTTTGCCCTTTAGCATGCCTCAAGAACTCCTAAGACCATATGGCCATATGGCTCGGACGGGAACAACACGGAAACTCCAGCCATGCCCACAGACAGAGCTGCACAAACGTACAAAGGCGCCGAGGTGCCCGTATTCCCGTCGCTCGCAACAATCGCAGATATGATTCCCATGATTATGTTGCAAGCAACAGCAATACTGTTTACAGTTGTCCTGTGGGCGCTGGGAAGAACCTTGGGCGTATATGCGTAGAGAGTCTTAGAAGGGAAGAAAGATTAAATGTTGATGCAGAAGGCAGTGACGCAAGTCAGCGTCAAGTCTTGCATGGAGGTCTGCACAGCCGTGTGGGCGAAGAAAGAGGTCATCGTAATCATCGCACCGATGGCTATGGTGTATTTGCGCCCAAGCATCGTGTTACACATGAAAACGGCAACAATAGGACCAGGTATCCCACTGATGTTGATGAGGGCGTAATTGCGCCACGTTTCGAACTGCGTTCGGTGGAAGATGGCGCCTTTGTTTGCAAGGTATGTCTTGATGATCGTTAGCAAGTCTTTTCCAAGACATCGATCGGGGATAGAGACGCTGCCACTCACGGAGGAAAAACATAGAACAGGGGATAGGCCAGGCCTATTAGGGTACAAGACAGGAAGATGCCAGTCGTCGAGAGGCTCATCTTCTTGCTGCTAAAGAAGCCTCAGACATGTAGCAAGGTCTCACCAACAGAAAGCCGTTTCTCGCTATGGGCAGACGTGACAATTCCGCAAGCCGCAAAACCTGCCTCAGTCAAAGAGCACGGCCGGCTGTACGTCATAGGTAAGTATTGAAAAGTCGCTACTACGGTGGCATGATCACCGACACCAGCAAGTCCTTTGGAGTTTCCTTCAGTTTGAGGACAGTGACCCGAAGCACATGCATTACAAAGACGAGGGCGCCTCCGGTGAACATAGTATACCGCCATTTCCAGTTGTTAGCCTCGGTGCAACTTGCAGCATCCGAGCAATTCCATGACTCTGACTCCAAGAAGCCCCAGGCCAGAAATCCAGCGACTGCTTGACTGAATGAAACCCCACCAACATGCAAGAGCGGTTAGAAGCCACTGCTTGTTGCTTGAAAGGTACTTCAAGAAGACGGCCGTGTCCATGATGAGATTGCTACCGGCGCCGAAGCCAAGTATCGCAATGAAGAAGCCCAGAGACTCCCAGTTTGGCACGGCATCAGTTATGATGCAGCTGACTGAACATACAACGAGGGAGACGTTGAAAGCGTGTCTCCGCCCAATGATATCGACACCGAAGCCCAGAGCAGCGTGCCGAGTAGTATTCTGAGAGTCAAAAGCAAGTCACACGGGATGAGGAGCTTGGTAGTCATGGTTCTACTCACCCAAAGCCATAAAGAGAGAACAATTTTGTGTGATATGGCGTCCATCCGATTCCGTCGATGGCCTTCCCAATGATCGTATTAGTGAAACAAGACGAAGATGAGACCTCGGGACGTGACTAACGTTATGCAAAAGGTTTATTTTGTGATTCAGTGCCGGATCCAAGTCTTACAAGTCAAGAACGTCCTCATCGGCAGTCAAACTTCTTAGCAGTGGTGACGTCGGAGGCTTGGGCAGGCTGATACGCCGGTTGTCTGTGCCATCGTTTCTCGGTCGTTCTTCTCCATCTTGGCTGTCATGCCGTCTAAATATCACAACGACTAGAAACAGAAATACGAACAGATCTGTACCAAGTCTTTGACTCTGACCATCAAAACAAGTGAGCAGATTCTTGGGGTTTTTCTCGTGAATATGTAATTATGTTCCTCTTCCGAAAGGGTCGATATGCTTGGCCGCTGACGTCGTATGCTTAGTATGAGATTGCCTTTTCAGTTCTAGCGACTTCACCCTTGACGCCGGAGATAAGTTCCTTGCGCAGGCTAGGATATCAGATAACGTGGTCTTGCTAGCTTCCAATCCACAATTTCGTCTAATCAGCACGTCTGCAAGATAAGCCCAGTATTGGATACATGGAGTGATAAATCCCGGGGAGAAACTATGCGTTGATTTCACTTTATGTTATCGTTCTTGGCTACGGAAAGCTCGGCTTTTGTTGAGGAAGTTTCGAGCCTACCCAGTAGGGGTTTGCACAGTAGGGGAAAAAAGCATAAGAAACTTTTATCATATATACTACGTCGACATTTGTCACTTCAAGTTTGCTAGAGTTGGTTGAGAGTGAGATGCAGCCGCAAGATTAAAAAAACAAAGAAAGCCTTATCAATAGGTAGTGGCAGAACTCCCTAGCCGGTCGTCTTGGTCACATTTCTCCATTATCTGTTGTCTACGGATAACCTGTCTTACTTCCGCACCTCTCCTTTGTGAATTACCAGTAGACGCTTGCAGCGATCTTCGTCGATGTTTTCCTCAACGAAGCTCTCGACACCAAGTCTAAGCATATCTTGCAAAGTTTTTGATGGTTTTCTGCGAGAACCACGCAACATGACTGCTCAAAGTCAGGTTTGGCACAGCTGTTTCCCCGTTCGGAACATCTGGCATAAGAGGGGTAGTTCCCATACCACCGGGTTCCGTCTCAAAAACATCCACAGCGGCTCCGAAAATTCTCTCCTCCTTCAACGCAGTTGCTAGTGCTTGCTCGTCTACGACGCCACCTCTAGCTAGGTTCACGAGCAGCGCCTCCTTCCTCATTGAATGAAACTCCGAGTCCGAGATCAGGGACATAGTTTCTGGGCTCTTAGGGCAGCAAACCACGACAGTGGTAGCTCTCTTGATGAGATCGTCAAAAGAGGCTCTTCCTTCGCGGGGCTTGCTTTCGCCTTTACGATCCGCAATCAAGACGCTGCCGAAGCCAAGGACCCTTGCCAAAGTTTCGATTCTCTTCCCGAGGGCTCCGTACCCGATGATCCCCAGGACCTCTTGTTCGCAACTCAAAGGCGGCCCCTGTGTCCAGCGAGGCGTCAAAGACCCCTCTCGAATCCATTCCTTTTCCGGACTCGTAATTGCAGCATGGACCTCGACAACCTTTCGGCGGGCGGAGAAGTAAAGCGTCAGGAAATGCTCCCCAACGGCCTCAACGTTGCTTTGCGGGCAGTTGAAGACGGTGATGCGTCTTTCGACAAATGCAGCGCGGTCAAGCCACTCAAAACCGGTCGCGGCGATAGCAACGCATTGCAAATGACATGCATGGGCCAGGTCATTCGGAGTTATCGGCACGACGCTGGTGACGACAATCGTTGCATCTTTGATACGTTCTGAGACCTCGTGTGGCTGTGTGCGTTCATAAAGACTGCGTGTATGCAGGAAATCGAAATCCGGGAAGGTAGCCTCTGCGGCATCCAGACAAACGACGTGATGCTTCATTTTCCAAGGCAAATGGTTATGAGGTGGTTCTTTCAAATCATTCAAGCCGCAATCGGAGTAACTCACTGGTCAAATATATACTCGCCATGTACATGAGAAGATGCCCAGAGATGACAACGAGTGATGCGGAGAAGTGATTGGTTTTGTTATCAAGATAGATATCGGCCCTCTTATTGTGGGGCCGCTTTCGGAGCACCGGTAAAGGTATCTTTCCCCGGGGCATGCGTTTTCGTGCGGAGTAATATCGGAGGTTTATTTGGGCTATTCAAGGTCACCAAATAAATAGCCCCTGCGTATTGTCCTACATCATGCGCGATCCGCGCTGCCAAATCGTACTCAGGGTCAAAAACTCTTGAAGTAAGGCCGGTTCGACGGCACGAGGCCTGATACCTACATTGCCTTAGTCGACAAGGATTTCTGAGCCTATCTTGGAGTTGTGACGTTGGTTGCTGTGAGATGCGTTAGTGCACATGCAGAAGATAAGCTCAGGAGCTGGAGAGTCTTTCTACTCGCCCAGCAAACTGATAGATCGTCTCGCGGTGAGACAGTACACCGGCATCTCATCCCGGAAAAGGATAAAATTGCCAGTAACACACGGAGCGCACGCTGTACCAATGAATTTGGATCTTGCCAGAGTTTGTACCGGGACGTTTTCCCTGCTGCGGTCGATCGATGCGGGCCACATATGCCTTTGCGTCCTTGGAGGACGAGATGATAGACCCTCTGACTGAATCACACGATAACACTTCGTGATGATAAGCTTAAATCGGATGCTTTTCACGACTAGGTTATTGTTGTAAACTAGCTATAACGCATGTATAGTATCTGTGAGAATAAAACGGCTTAATTCCTTCTAAATCAGTGTTACGGTTAGCTATCTAACAGTAGGGTCTGCTAACAGAAGCTGGGGATTGATATATAGTAATAGTACACTAGGGTTATAGTCTAGGTTATAGGTTATAGGCTTATAGTAGATTAATCTTTAGAGGCTAAAGTAATTAGTCTTAGGTTTAATAAGTAATTTATAGTAAAAATAAGCTAAGAGTATTTTAAGGATAAATACTAAGTTAATTACTAAAGAACTATAGAAGTCTTAATTATAAACTAAACTTAAGGTTATACTATATATAAATCTTAGATAGTAGTCTTTATTTACTTTTAAGTAATTACTTAAGTATATAAGTAATTATAATTAATTAGTAAGACTAACTAATTACTAAGCGTTTCTCTTTATACTTTACTAATTATTCTTTATTTTATTATTATATAACTTATACTATAGTTCTTCTATTCTAAGTAAGTCCTTACTATTTCTATAATCTTATAGTATAAATATCTTATCCTAGCTATTTAGCGCTTAAGTAGGTCGTTTAGCTGTTATCCTTATTTATAGGTTGTAATATTAGGTCCCCTCTTTAAAAGTCTTATCCTTAAAGCTTAATATAAGTAGGTTGTTAGTCTTAGGTTAGAGATCTATTAATTATACTTCCTATTTTTACTTATAATACTAATACTATATTAGGTTACATTTAAAAATCGAAATTAAATCCTACTTCTACCCTTTATTGTTATAATTATATGCTACGTATTGCTAAGTTTAGCGTTACTATTAATATACTTTATTCTTATTGTTATTCTTTAAGGAAGCGTTATAAGCTTCTTCTTAGTAGTAAAGTCTATAGTAAGTATACTTATTTAAAGTAGTCTTATGATATAGTAGCTAATGCTATTTATACCTATAAGTTCTTCTTATTTTCCTCTATACTAATATAGCTTACTAAGTTTATAATAGTTAATCGCTTGTTTAATAAGGCTGCTTATTTAGAGGATACTAAGGTAGCTAAAGAGGAGGTATTAAGAAAAAAGGCTACTACTTTATATACTATATAGGCTAAGTTAGATAAGTCTATAGCGTAGTTAGATCGTTTATAGAAATAGAAGAGAATAATGTTCTATAAAGGTTAGGAGGTTACTAAGGAGGAGTTAGTAGTATCTCCTATTTTAGAGGTTTAGTCTATAGGTAGTTTTAGTATAGTAGACCTAGATTTAATTCTTAATTAGAATCCTAGTACTCTAAATTTCTTATCTAGGGGATCCTAGCTATAATCTAGTATTCTTAGTTAAATAAAGTTTTCTACTTATACTAGTTAAAGTTATCCTCTAGGTTATATCTATACTAATAGGAGTTATATCCCTCGTTTCTTAGCTTCTTTTTATTTTTATTATATTCTTTCTTATGTCTATTTTTCTTTTTTATTAGCTTATTTATAATATTCTTTGAATTCTTCTAGGGTTATAAGTAGACTTAGTCTATCCTTAAGGTTAATATAGTTAAGCGTTCTAATATACTTATTAATTTCATCTTAATAGTTAAGTAGGTTATTATTAAGTTCCTATATATTATCTTTATAACTATAATTCTTCTACTTAACTAAGTATTCCTATTTATTATTTCTATATTAGTAGTCTAGTAGTTTCTCTACTTTATACTTTAGTTTATTATCTTCTATAATAATGAGGTTATTTATTCATAATCCTTATAGTATTAGTTTAAGTAGTAAAATATAGAATATTAGGTAATACTTTATAGTTTCTAAGAGTTTAAGTTTATAGTTTACTAATACTATTACTTATATAATCCTAAAAAGTCTAAGTTTTTTAAAATAAAGTTTATTACTTAGTCGTTTTATTTTAATATTTCACTATATAAAATAGGCGCTATCTCCCTCTTTTAAAATTAGTCCTTTAATCCTTTATTTATTACTAAATTTAATTATTCTTTATTATATAAATTTAAGTTTTTTTTATATATTTTCTTATATATCTCTTATTTATTATACTAAAGTAATAGCTTTAACTAGTTAAGGTTCTACTTAAGGTTCCCTATAAGTAGTTAGTTTAAATCTATAGTTTAAGTAAAAAGGGGATTCCTTAATACTTTCTCTTATTATATTATTATAAGTAAACTAAGCTATTAGTAGTAGCACTATTTAGTTATCTTAGTTATAGTTAATATATATATAGAAGTATATTTTAAAGACTTAGTTAATTTATTCTATTTATTTATTAGTCTATAAGTAAAATATAGTAGATATTAACTATTTAATACTAAGGTATAATATAATTAATTTCTAAAAGTTAGAGGTAAAGATCTTATCTCTATTTAATATAATTTCCTAGAGTATTCTATAGTTTATAATAATATACTTAAAGAATATATAAGTATATTCTTTAGTATTACTTACTTCTTTATATAGGATAAAGTAAGTATACTTTATAAATTAGTTTATAATAATAAGAATACTATTATAGTATACTCCTATAAGAAGTTCTTAAGATTTTAGTAGTTTAATAATAAAGTTAAGTAATATAAACTACTAAGTAGTTTATAATATAAATAAAGGTTATAGTATACTATAAAGTTAATATTAAGTAAGTTTACTTTTAAAGTAAACCTTATAATCCTTAATTACTTTTACTATATATTCTCTAGTAACCTTTTCTCTATATTATTATTATAGTTATTTCTAGGTTTTTATAATTCCTTAGTAACTATATATAAAACGTATATAGAATTCTATAATTACTTTATTATCTAGTTTACTTAGTAAGCTTATATTAGATCGTCTAGCTATTATTAAGAGTTTAGTAGCTAGTATTAAGTCTCTATTATTATCTTCTTTAAGGATTACTTAGGTTTCTTTAAGTACTAAAATATTATAGTTTAGTTTTTAGCTAAGAGCGTTAGCTCTACTATTATCTAATCCTTTCTTATAGATAATTTAGAAGTTAAATCCTAATAGGAATTCTAACTACTATACTTATTGTTTTTCTAATACTTTTAAAGTAGTAAAGTATATAAAGTTCTTATAGTCTAAATATATACGTACTTTATAAATAGTTCCTAAAAGTTTAGGTCTCTATTCTTTAAAAGCTTTAATAATTACTATAAGTTCTTTATTATAGATTTTATAATTAAGTTCTAGTCCTTTAAGTTTTTTAGAGAAAAAAGCGTAAAAGTATAAGTATCCTTCTAAGTCTCATTATAATAGTTATACTCTAATTATATAGTCTAAAACGTTAGGTTCTACTTTAAATTATTTTATAAGGTCTAGAATAAAGAGGATTAGTTTATTAGTAATAAGGTCCTTAATTTTCTAAAAAACTACTTACTATAATTCTTCCTATTAGAATAATTTATTCTTATAACTAAGGTCTATAAAAGCTACATTAATTTTTCTATAGTTTTTAATAAATTTTTAGTAGAAGTTAATAAAACCTAGAAATCCTTAGACTTCCTTAAGGTTTTTTAGTATTAGCTACTCTTAAATAGCTTTAATCTTATTCTTAGATATACTAATTTCTCTAGAAGTAATAATAAATCCTAGATATTCTACTTATTATATATAAAACTTACTTTTCTTAAGTTTAATTAAGAGTTTAGCTCTTTAAAAAGTTTATAAAACGCTATATATATCTTCCTTATATTTCTTAAAAGTAGATAAGAAGATAAGGATATTATTTAAGTAAATAACTATATAGATATTAATATACTATTATAATATAGTATTAATTATATTCTAAAATATTATAGGTATATTAGTAAGACTAAAGGGTATAATAAGGTATTTAAAATATCTTTTTCGTATTCTAAAGGTAGTTTTCTATTCTTCTCCTTATTTTATCCTAATTAAGTTATAAGTACTTTTAAGGTTAAGAGTTATAAACTAGTTAGCTCTATAGAGGAGTCTTTTTATTTTATTAATAAGTAGTAATAAGTATTAATTTTTTATTATTATCTTATTAAGTATATAATAGTTAATATATAGTTATAGCTTTCTATTCTTTTTAAGTATAAATAGGATTAAGCTTCTTATTAGTAATATTAAAGGTCTAATATAGCTTTTCTTTAAGTTTTTATTAAAGTATTTATCTAGGGCTTCTATTTTAGTAAAGTTAAGTCTATAGACTTTATTAAACTATAGTTCTTTTCCTTTCTTAAGGGGAATTTTATAGTTAAAGCTAGTATATTTAGGTAGTTTAGTTTTTAGTTTAGCTATAAAGAGTTTCTTATAAACTCTATACTCTTCTAGGATAGATAGAAATAGATTATTCTTTTATTTTAGATCTATTATTATTAATAGTTATAATATAGCTCTTTTTACTTTAAAGTAGTAGATATATCATTTTACTATTCCTTAGGTTTTCTTATTTAAAGCCTAATTCTAATAAGGCTACTTAAAGACTAAGTTATTATAGTCTTAATAGAGTTAGTCTTTACTTTAATCTATCTATAGGTTATTTATTTATAGCTAGGGTAGTCTTAGTATTATATTATATATTCTTATATTAATAATATTAAATTAGATTCTTTCTTTCTAATTTAAGTAACTTATCTTAAAAAGTATAATCTTATTATAGATAGTACCTCTTTTATATTTAAATTCTTCTTTTTCTACTATATATAAAACGTATAGTTATTCTTTTCCTCTTTACTATATTTCTAGTTTATTAATAGCTTAGGAAGTAATAAAATTTACTTTAGCTCTACTATTAATTAGTATAAGTATTATTTATTTATTAATAGTAACTTTAAGTTCTATATTATTCTTATATCTTTATAATATTTAGTAAATAGATCTTTTCCTTATTACTTATTATAATTTATTATTAATAAGTAAGTTTAGTTTTTTAACTACTCTAGTTATCCTAAATAAGTAATCTATTTTCTTTTTTATATTACTTTAATAAAGCTATTTTTATAGATTCTAACTTAAAGAAGTTTTAGTCTATTTTTTATAATTCTCTAGGTATATACTTGTTCTTAGTTATAGACCTAGTACTTATCCTATTAGTATTTATCTTACTTTATATTATTATTATATTAATATTATATTAGAAACTAAAGGCTAAGTTTAAAGACTATAAAACTATTTTTAAATAATATTATAGTCTATCTAATTATAGTAGATATCTAATAGACTTTATAAATAGGTTTATTATTCTATTTTCTAAAGTAGAAGTAATAGTTATACTTATCTCCTATATATTCTTTATACTTATTATAGAAATATTAAGGCTAGAAAAGAGTATAATAAAGTTAGTAGTTAATTCTTAGCGTAAGATAGTCTTCTATATATAGCTAGAGAATATAGTTTTAATCTTATTAGTTAGCTAAAGTACTATAAAAATAGTATTATTACTTATCTTAAAATATATTAATCTCTTAGTACTTTAGAAGTTACTTAACTTTATTTTCCTAATTATTAAGTTCCTCTTTAGAACTAGAGTTATCTATATTAGGAGTAAACCTATAAATAACTTCTACTTAAGTATATTAATAGGTAATATTATAAAGTTTATCTAAGTTATAAAGTAAACTTTCTCCTTCTCTAAAGGTCTAGTTACTAGTTATAGTAAGGATTTATTATTCTATTAGGGGGTTATATTAATATTCTAGTTCTTTTTTAGGTTCTTCTTTAACTTATTCCTCTATTTCTTAGTTAATCTATTTAATTTTAGTAGGGTTTCTACGTATATGCTTTTAGCGTTCTATATATAAAAATATAGCTCTAAGTTGTTTTTCCTATATAAAGTTATAAGGTTCTTCCTAGATTCATTCTAAATAGATGAGTTTAGCTAGCTAGAGATATATTAGTCTTTACTTATTATTATCTTCTAGTTTTTTATCGTATATAGTAGATAAGGTACTAATAGGTTTAAAACGTTAGATCTATAGCATCTTATTAAGTTATTCTATTAGCTTTCTCATAATCTTATTATTACTATAGTATATTATAGCTAAGGTCTTAAGCTTAAGATAATATCCTAAGTTCTCTTTATTATTAAGGTAGATTTAGTAGTTATTATTATAGTATCTAGTCTATAACTAAGATATATATAAGACTTTTGCAACTATATTAACTTATCGAGGTCGCTTAGTTACTAGCTTCTAGGGGAGCTTCTTAGGTTATTTATAGTCTCTAGCAATATATCTTTACCTATTATAGTTATAACACTTAAGGTTCTAAGGCTTCTTATTAACTAGTTTAGTTATTATATTAAGATCTATAAGTCTACTATATTATCTATAAGTAATACTTTATTAACTATTATTATTCTAATTATTATAGAATTTATTATCGTTCTGCTAGTAGCTAAACTTATATTAGGGTTACTATTAGTACTTACGTCTAGAGTTTAGTCCTTATCGTTATTCGCCTTTTTCCTTATATTATTTAAATAGTTAATTATTAATCTTAATAGCTATATTAGTATACTAAAAGAAGTCTTTAGGTTTATCTAGCTTAATAATCTCATCCTTAATATTATCCTTAAGTCCTTAATAGAATATAAAAATCTTAGTTTCTTTAGTAAGGTCTAGTTAAACGCTTAATTATCTAAAAGTAGTAGTATATTCTTTAGTAGACTTAGTTTATTATAGTTATATAAGTTTACGTTTAGTCTAGTATCTTTTATTTAGGTCTTAGAAGAGGGATTATAAAGTATCCTTAAATCCTTAAAAGCTACTATAGATATTACGTATTTCTATAGAGTACTTATCTAAGGTTTTATATTTAAGAAATTCTTCCTATATAGGTTTAAACTATTTAAAGGCCCTTCTATAGAAATAGGTTACTATATAGATTACTTTTTCTATTTAGTTAGTAAAGTCGCTATAATAGAAGTTCTAGTAGGTTTAGATCTAGATTAAGAATAATTTAAGTTATCTTTAAGTACTATTATAAGTAATAAAGTTATTAAGTTTAAGTTTCTATTATTTACTTATAAAGGTAGTAATAATATTAGTAGTAGTTTAGAAAGTATTAAGTTCTTCTTAAAGCTCTTATACTTTCTTAAGGTTAGTATCTCCCCTAATATCTTTTTCTAGTTTCTTATAAGCTTATTTAGCGTTCTAAAGTTACTTATTAAAGTTATTTATAGCTTACTTGTTTTTATTAATAAAGGTTTATATCTCCTTAAATTTAGTATCTTATTTCTAAATAATATATTAGAGTTTTTTATAACTTTCTTTAGTAAAGGAGCTTTCTCTATCTAAATTATACTTAAAGTTTAATATATTATAGTCTTTAATATTAGTAAGTTCCTATACTAAACTCTAAGGCTAGTTATATAAAGAAGAAGAAGATCCTAAAGTAAGGGACTTAGCTAAAGTATAAGAAGATATACTTATCGTTTTACTATTAGTAGGTATTAATAGTTAACTTACTAAATAAGAGCAATTAAAGTATTATAGTTAGCTATCTAATAATAAGGTCTACTAATAGAAGCTAAGGATTAATATATAGTAATAATATACTAAAGTTATAGTTTAAGTTATAAGTTATAAGCTTATAGTAGATTAATCTTTAGAAGTTAAAGTAATTAGTCTTAAGCTTAATAAGTAATTTATAGTAAAAATAAACTAAGAGTATCCTAAAAGTAAATACTAAGTTAATTACTAAAGAGCTATAGAAGTCTTAACTATAAACTAAGTTTAAGGTTATACTATATATAAGTCTTAGATAGTAGTCTTTATCTACTTCTAAGTAATTACTTACGTATATAAGTAATTATAATTAGTTAGTAAGATTAATTAATTACTAAGTGTTCCTCCCTATACTCTACTAATTGTTCCTTATTTTATTATTATATAACTTATACTATAGTTCTTCTATTCTAAGTAAGTTCTTACTATCCCTATAATCCTATAGTATAAATATCTTATCCTAGTTATCTAGTGCTTAAGTAGGTTGTTTAGCTATTATCCTTATTTATAGGTTATAATAATTAGAGTCTAACGCGAAGGGTTTTTTTAAAGAATAGATCCTAACGCGTTAAAATATTATTAGTCTAAATAAGTAGGTTAGAAGTAAGTTACTTTATATTTTCTTTTAAGTATAAAGCTATTTAGATACTTAAAGGTATTATAATATACTTCTTTAAGTTTAAAAGAGTTTAAAAACCTTAATCCTATATAACTAATACTACTAAAACTAAATATATATATAGGATATTATAAATAGATATAAAGGGAGGTAGTTAATAAAAGAAACTAATAAAAGAGATAATTTTATAGCTTTATTATTAAATTATAAAAAAGAAGAAAGTTCTTCCCTTTATATCCTTTCTATTATAATTAAAATTATAAGTACTAAAGTAGTAACTAATATTATTACTTTACTTAGTAGAAATAGAGGTTTCTTATTAGTTTAAGTAAAGAGGTTAAAGTAGTTAATAAAGTAGTAAAGTAGTAGTAATAATAATATCTCTTATATTACTTCTATTTCTTAATTTTCTTTCTTTATCTATATTACTATTAATATATATATTACTTACTTTACTTCTATATATATATATATATATTTATATAGTAATTATAATATTTCTTTTTTACTTATAACCTTATTTTTAATACTAATTATATTATTTAGATAACTAAGAAAACTAAAACTAAGTATATAGCTTTAATAACTAAAGTAAGAACTATTTTTATTAATAAGAAGTAGAAAGAGAAAGAAGGGAAAGGAGAAGAAAGTAATAATACTCCTTTTATACTTACTCTTAAACTTAAAAGCTTTAAGTTTCAAAGTAAGTTATCTTATCCTCTATTTCTAATCCTTTAAAGTTTTTTA
>JAKMXC010000575.1:0-38107 GCA_025328345.1 Colletotrichum sp. SAR11_59 | reverse complement strand
AATTATAAATAGTTAATTACTTCTCTTAGCGCTCTATAAATAGTTAGTAAACCTTATTAAGCTTCAGCCTAATTCTAAGTAGTATAATAATTAGTTGCTATAAATAAACGCTAAGGAGACTACTACTAATTACGCCTAGGTGCGTCTAAAGATCTAGCTTAAGGTATATAGTCCTCTTATATGTTATGTTTTTTCTAGCAGCTAATAGTTTTTTTTTTTTTTTTTTTGAAAAATGATTAATAAAAAAAGGATAAAAAAATTTTTTTTTTTTTTTTTTTTTTTTTTTTTTTTTATTTTATTTTTTTTTTTTTTTTTTTTTTGCAAAATGCTTACTAAAAGAAGGATAAGAACCTTATTAAGTAGACTTATCTTTAGCTTAAGAATACCTTACCCTAGTACCTTTAAGATAAGAGCTATATCTTTAATTAAACTTAGTTTCTTAATAATTTTAATGAAGTCCTAGAGAAGCATCTCTTAAGTAATAATCTTTATATATCTAGCCTGCTTACTTAGGACCCCTCTAAGGTCTAGGCTTCTTAAATACTTTGCGATTCCTATAAGCGCGCCTTAGTTATAATCCTTAAACGTATTAGTTCTAGCCCTGCTCTATAACTAAATATTTATAAGGATATTAGCGCCTCTTTTATAAATATTTATAAGAACCTTATTAGCTCTAGTAATAAGGATAAGTTATTAGAGGGTAAAAGCGTTAATAATAGAAATAATATTAATATTAGTTTTAATAGTAATAGTACTAGTGAGGATTTAAGCAACTTAGAGGGTAATTTAGAGGATAATTCTTAGTAGTTTTTAGTAGATATTTAGTAAACGTATAGTAGCTTTTCTTTAGGAGTTCTTAGTTAGATGCCTATAGGTTTATATATTACTTTTATAGGATAGTTTTTATAGTTAATTAACTTTCTCTCTTTTCTCTATATTACTTATTATCTTACTTATAGTATAACTTATGCTATTACTTCTTAAATCTTATGAGGATCTATAGAACGTTCGCTAAGTATTTTTTAAGCTCTTAGGTGTTATATTCTACTAGCTAGCCTTTTTATTTTACTAAATATAGGGGGCCTGCTAGTACTTCCTTCTATAATATAATATCTTTAACTTCCTATTCTTTAGGGTCCTCTTCTAGGTCTAGAAGCTATCCTTTAGCAAGCTTTTAGCTATGCTATAGCTTTAGTAAAGTAATAGAGAAAATATTATGCACTTAGTTATATTTTTCTAGAAGCTATACTCTATAGGCGTTAAGGCTTATAACCTCTATAATTAGTATAGGAATAAATTATAAGGTAAGTTTTTACTAACTTTTTGCAAATTAGAAGTTCTTTATTAAGAGCTCTATAATATCTCTAATACTATAGGATTATACCTTCCTTTTAGTGTTAGCATTTTTAGTTTATACTTCTATTATATATTGCTAGTTCTTAGCTATCTTTTAGCGAACTTCTATTAGCTTTTTAAGCTTTTTTTTAACCTTTTAGGTCTTAATTTTAAATACTTAGTAGGTAGTAATTAATTATCTAAGGGTAGTAACCTATAAGGGCTTTAAATAGGGATATATTAATAGTAATATATTTACTATTATTATATAAGAATTTAGCTTCAACTAGTTATATTACCTATTAGTTATATAAGCTTTTACTAAACTTTAAGAGATATATTATTAAAGTCTAGTATATCCTTTTAGTCTACCTATCTATTTATAGGTACTATATAGTAGAGACGCACCCTTCTATATCTTAAGCTTTAGTTTAGTCCTATTAGAACTAGCTAGTAATTAACTTATCTTAATTGCTAATAATAGCTTTAAGTATACTATAATAGTACTTAATCTCTTAATATAAGATCTTCGCTAAACTTATAACATCTAGTTGCTTTATTATTACTAAAAAGCAAGCTACTTTAGTTATTTAATATATAACTACTAAGATTATATTATATATAATCCTATTATCTTAGTAACTTTCTAGTAACTTAGTTAAGAAGTCTAAGGAAATTTATTAAAATAAGTATACTAGTAATTTTAGTATTTATAGTAGCCTATATAGCTTATGCTATAGTATATATACTTCTTAGTAATATAAGTACTTAGCGACATATTACTATATATCCTCTATTAGGTATAGCTAATAGAATTTTTATAGAATTAGCTCTACTATTTTATTTACCCCTATATACCTTAATCTAGGCGTATTATAGTAGTTTTTTAGGATTTTATAGTAGAAGGATCCCTCTTCTAGGATAATAAGTCTTCTTCTAAACTAAAGGATATTATTCTTATTAAGTTAGTACCTTTAGTGTTCCCTAGTATTTTAGTAAACTTTAGACGTAAGTTCTCTATAGAAGTAGTCTTTAGCTTATAGTCTTCTAACTATCTATTTAAGATTTACGCTTAGTTATAGTATATATACTGTTTTATCCTAAATAAGCTCCCTTATTATAGTATATAGGATATACTATTCTAGTATAATAACCTTAGCTCCCCCTAAGTCTTCTAGTATACTACTATCTTTTTATAGAGTAGTTAGTATAGTATCTATATATAATTTTAAGCAAGTAATAGCGCTAATATATATACTTTAATATAGTAGATTATTAGTACCCTTTATAAAGTAGTACTAACCTAAAAGTGAAGATCCCTTAACCTTAGAGCTAGCCTTCTAGTAAAGTTCTTATATACTTTACTAAATAGCCTAAATATAAGTTCTTATAGTAGCTATAGTTCCTTTAAGTTTAGCGATATATTAGTAAGTTATTGCTAATAGCTAGCTAATAAGTCCTAGTTTCTTCCTAAGGGTAGGAAGTATATTATCTACCTTTAAGTCTTTTACTATATAGTTAAGTTATTATAATAGTCTATCTACTAGATTAGTAACTTCTAATTTATACTAAATTTTAAAATTAAACGTTAATAGGTAATAAACCTATTATATAAGCTTTCTGTAAATATTATATATAGGTATAGTAAGTACCCCTTTTAGTACTATATAGTCTATAAGTACTAGGAATTTCTTAAGGAGCTTTTAGAAGTATTACGTTTAGTAATCTAAGCTTTCTATAATAGTAAGAAGCTCCTACTACCCTATAGCCTAACGCCTTTCTATATCTAAAAGCTTCCTTAACTAAAAGGCTACTAGGTGCTAAATAGTATTATGCTTCTATAAAAGTATACTAGATACTACTTAAATAGATATATTAGTCTTAACCTTAGTTTCTAGCGTTAGGTTATAGTATCTTAATATTAAAGCTTTAGTAAATACTCTCTAAAGTATCTTAAATACGGTTTATATCTCCCCTATCTAAACGAAAGCTTCTAACTTTATACTATTTTAGCTTCCTTTTAGTATATTATTTATAGGAGCTATAATATAGGAGTATTTAGCGATAAATTTATAGTAAAAGTTATAGAAACTAAAGAAAACTTAGATATCCCTAAAGGACTTTAGTATTAGCTATTTAGTAACTACTTAGACTTTATCTAGATCTATTTTAATATTATCTTAAGTAATATAGAACCTAAAGAAATCTACTTCTATTTAGTAGAAGTTATACTTCTTTAGTTTTATAAATAACTTAGTAGCCCTTAAGTAATATAGAACTACGTAAAGGTCTTTTATATATTACTCCTTAGTATCTAAATAGATTAAGATATTATCTAGGTATATAACGTAGTAAGTATCTAGAAAGTTAGTAAGTATTTAGTAAATATATACTTAGAAGGTTACTAAAACGTTAGTAAGCTTAAATAATATTACTATATACTTAAAATACCTATATTAGGTCTTAAATGTAGTCTTCTATCTATCTACTTTATTAATTATAATTCTATAGTATACCTTATTTAAATTAATCTTAGAAATAAACTTTATACTAGTAAGTTTATCTAGAAGTTTACTAATTAGTAATAGAAGGTAGTAGTTTTTTACTATAATTTTATTTAACCTCCTATAATCTATATATAACTATAAGCTACTATCTTTCTTAAGTATAAATAGGATAAGTACCTTAGTAGAGCTAGTTAAATAGCAGATATATCTAGCTACTTCTATCTCCTAAATATATTTAGTAAGGGTTTATAGCTATTCTACTAATATAAGGTATATTAGCTTATATAGGGGCTTTTTACTAGGTTTTAGCTTAATATAATATACTACTCCCTTTAGTTTAAGGACCTTCTTAGCGTTTTCTTTATTAAAAACGTTAATAAAAGGTTTAAGTTCCTTAAGGATCTTCTTCTTATACCTTTTATTTAATAAGCCTTCACCTAAGGTATTAATATCTTTCTCATCTAAAGCTAAAGCTCCTATTAAGTATATTATATAAGCCTTCTAGCTATTTTCTATAATCTCTTATACTATTACCTCTAGCTTAGTAAGTAAGATATAATTATATAACTAAGTATAAGCATAAGTATCTATATAGATACCTTCTCTACCTATTAAGTTATTAAATAAAAGGATATCTCTTACTCTTTTAAAGTATAGATTAGTAATAAACGTTTACTAAATTTTCTATAAATAGCTTTAGCTATTAATTAAGAAGAAAGTAAGCTAATAAACCTTATTAGTAGGCGTTAGCCTTCCTTAAAAGTCTACTAGCTCTAAAGCTATAACGTTTATAGCTTCTTTTAGTAAGAGTTTCTCTATAAGGTCTTCTTATATAAGGTCTACTATAGTATAAATATCTATATTAACTACTAGTTTAACTTTATTATACGCTTAAAGTATAATCACTTAACTTTTAATAGTTTACCTTATAAGAACTAAGGTGATTTCTAGCGTAATACCCCTTAAAGTTACTTCTATACCTATTTATTTCCTAAGTCTTTAGTATTAGTTATATAAAGTATTATAATAATATTAATCCTACCTTATCTTAGATTTAGGTTTTAAGTATTATTTATAAACTAAATATAAAGTTTAGTATAATTAGAGGAGATATACCTATATTTCTTATAGTTATAATACTAAGTTCCCTAAAGGTTAAGAGCTTTACTATTAGAGCTAAGCGTTATATAAAGGTTTACTAAGTAGTTATTTTAGAATAAGGTCTCTAGATAGCGCTCCTTTTAGTCTATTAACTAAGGGGGTTATAAGCTACTCTTATAAAAGTAGTCTAAGGAGCTAAAGTGTAGTTACTTATATAACTTAGAATAGCTAATAGGCTTTCTTATATATCTCTCTTCTATAATTTCTTATAGCCTCTATATATAGAGGGTAATAATATATATATTAGTATAATTAATATCTTACTTAAAGAGCTTATTTTTTAAAGTCTTTATAAAGCTTTAAAAAAATATATAGGCTTTTATATTACCTATATTTAGCTTACTAAGGGCTTAGTTAATAAACTCCTAGTAAACTTAGTATATAATAGGTTTTTTATTATCTTTCTAATAATACTATCTTAGAGTATTATAGTAGTTCTATTTTTAAAACTTAAGCGCTATATATTACTTTCTTATAAAGATTCTAAAGTCTTCCTATATAAGGTTAACTTAATTCCTTAATATATTTATAAATATTTACTAATAAGTTTATTATTCTACTTATAAAATATACTCTATTATACTTAAGGCTTATTAGATATACTAACTATTAAAGTAGCTAAGGTAGTATTTATAAACCTCCTCTATTATAATAAACTAATCTTCTCTCTCTATACTAGTAAACTTACTAGTAAAGTAAACTATATTATAGTTTAAAGGTTTTTTATAAACCTTTAGTAACTATTTAGTAAGTACTTAGTTACTTAATATAGTAGTAATTAGCTTATATTAGTTAGCTATTATTATTATAATCTACTATATTAATACTTAGCTAGTAGCTTTATCTAACTTTCTAGCTTAAGCTAGCTTATTAGCTATAGTTATAGACGTCTAGCTTTATAACCTATCTAATCTATAAAGAGGGGTCTTATATTCCCTATTCTCTTATATATACTTATTATCTATTTAGTAAGTATTTAATATAGGTAACTTATCCTCTTTAGAACCCCTAGCTTTACTTAAAGTATAGCTTCTTACCTCCCCTTATTAACTTATATTATTTTCTAATTATTTACTAAAGTTATCTCCCCTATATAGGCTTATATAAGCTATTTTACTTAGCACTTAGTAAATACTAAGTATAAATTCTTTAGTTTAATTAATAAGTATTACTTAGGTATATAGCACTATTATTATTACTAACTTTCTTAAATTAAAGTAGAAGTAAAAGAATTATAAAGGTATTTAGAGGCTATAAGCTATAGTTAAGTTAAACTAATAGAAGAAGTACCTAAAAAGTAAGTATAATATTATTATACTACTTTTACTTACTTCTTCTAAAATCTCCTTTTCTAACCTTTTAGTAAGTACTTACTAAGTCCTCGCTATAGAGGGTTCTATACCCTATCTCTATAGGGTCCTCTATTCCTTTAGCTTAGTCTAGCTAAGCTATCCCTAAGCCCTTCCAGTCTAAGTAGCTAGACCCTTATATATTATAGAAAGATAAGTTTATACTTTAATAAGTATAATAAATACTCTCTTAAGTACTATAAATATTATACTTTATTATATAATAAGTTTAAGTATATTAATAGACTATAAACTTAGTAATTAATAATTTAAGTATCTACTTTAGTATTTACTTGAGAAAATTAGACTTAAGATGGTATTTTTAAAAACTTTAGTATTAAGTAGGATATTAACTCATAATCTAAGATTTATATTAATACTTTAATAGTTTAAACTTAAAAGAGGGCTTTTTTATTATTCTTAGTAAATAACTTTAAAATATCTAGTTAATATTTTAACTTTTAATCTCTTATTAAAGATCTATATAAAGTTAACTATATATAGAGAGTTAAAAAGTAACCTATAAAGAGATATAAACCCTCTATTTATAGGTCTACTAACTAAACTACTAAAATAGAGATTAATAATTTCTTTATATATAGTATTATTAAAGAAGTTAATAAAGAAGAAAATAATAGCTAAAAAATATAACTAAATTAATATATTATATCTATAGCTTTTATTAAAAAAAATAGACTTCTTTATACTAGATATTAATACTAGTAGATATATCTTTAATAATCTCTCTATTTTTAAAGAACTTTAAGATCTCTTTTAAGGATTAACTATAAACTATATAAGTAGAAAAGACTAAATTAGCTAAGCTATTAATATAACTAAAGTAATTATTATTAAGTTAAGTAGTAAAAACACTACTTTCTAACTATATAGTATACTTTATAAACTTTATAATATAGTATAAATTATTAATATTAATTTTCTTTAGAAAATAGATATCTATTTTAATAATTTAAATAATACTTTAGTCTATAAAGATATATCTAAAGTTATTACTAATTTTAAATAGAATATATAAATCTTTTAGTTTTAGATTTATCTCTCTAATTAAAGTAATAAATTTAGTTCTTTTAAACTAAATTACTAAACTTTTTATACTTATTTAGAGTATCTATTTAGAGAAGTAATTATAACTACTATAAAAGATATTAATATAAACTTCTTTAAAGTACTTCTTATAAAATATAAGTATTATATTTACTTTTATAGTAAAGTTAATATAATAACTTAGTAATAAATAATAAGAATTATTAATCTAAATTTTCTAAAAGTTTTAGATTAACTTCTTAGAACTAATGTTATAAAGTTTTAGAGGTATTATTTATAGTTTCTATATTATAGAAGCTTTTTTAATTTATAAATAGTTCTAAGTATCTAAATTAAAAAAAAATATAGCTATTTAGCTATAAAATTAGTTTTTTAAAAAGATTATAGTAATAAATAATATTATCTACTTCTCTAAAGTTATTATAAATAATAATATAGTTCTTCTTAAGGCCTCTAGCTGTTCACTATAATTTTTACCTGCTTAGAGCGACAGACCTCCTAACTCTACGCCTCCTAACAATACACACAGCCTTCAGTTACATGATCGTAACCTAACGACCTCCTAAGTCTCTAACTACATCCCTCTCCTAACCTCAGCCGCACTTACATATACACGTCAGTCAACAACTTCACCATCTTCAACTTCACTTTAGCAACGATATAGTTTGTGATTACTCAATTACTCAATTACTGCAGACTACTAAACTATCAACCTATCCTCTCTCTCGCGTATCACCTACGCTGCTAATACTATCTCTATTACTGCTTCGCCATCCGCCATTCTTCTTATTTGATTAGGTCGGCTAACACCTTTAGTATGTCTTACGTTTTCTACAAGCAAAGTAGTACGCTAAGCTAACAAGCCCAGCAGCAGCTATACCATCATCAGCAACGCTCTCTCTATTAGTCAGCGCAAGGCGTACTCACTAATATTTATATGTAATTTCCCTAAGGAGTATTTAACATCAGCTCACTACTTAGAAGCCCTACTAGGCTTATGCCTAGGCCTAGGCTACGTCTGCCTTAGTATTATAGAAGGTTTACGCAAAGAAAGGCCACTCCTTAGGATAGCTAGAGACGTATACAGCCTCTACCCTAAGGCTATTAAGGGTGTTTATCACCTCAATCGTAGCGTAGAGAAGGTCCTTTTTAGAGGTATTCTTAAGGGCTCTATCTAACACTACTATAATAAAGCGCTCCTAATTAGAGTTAGAGTATTTACTAAAGTTAAAGGCTTTATTTAGTATATAGATATTATTCTATATAGTGATATTCTCAGCTATCTTCTCAAAGAAGGGTATACCTAGCGTAGGGTTAGTATTCTTATATTCCTTACGTAGTATAGATATTATAAAGGATTTATTATAGGTTATAAGGATAAGTTATTAATATAGGTTTAAAGGTAAGGAAGAGGAAGAGGGAAGGGTATAAGGCCTTATACGTAACAGCAGAGCTTTTTATACTTCTAGCTATAAGAACCTCTTATAACAACCTCTTTAGTTAAGGAGTTATCTCTATTTAGTAGCGTTTACCTTACTAGAAGGTTTAGTAAAGCTATCGCTAAGCTATAAAAGCCTTAATAACCTATTCAGCCTTAATATGATCAGCCCTACTACGTATAGCGCCGCTAGCCCTACGCTACGCGGCCAGCGCTGTTACTGTTCTACTAGTCTATTTAGCTAGGGCGTGCGTTTAACTTTATGTGAGGGTTTGCCTACTAGTAGGAATATATAGGGTTTCTATACTGTTTTCTTTAATTAGTAGAGGGTATAGGTTAAAGTGCCTATATAGTGTTTCTAGAATTATGCCTACATATAGGGTGAATTTTGCTATAGTCTTTTTATAGGGGGGCTGCGTTGTAACTATAAACTTAATAGTTCTTCTTAAAGTAATAGAACTTTTTATTTAAGAATAGAGTTTTTATCTAGAGATAGTAGTATTTTACTCTTATTAGTAAAATAAAAGAGTAGAAAGCTTTAGTAAAACTATATAGTAAAAAGTATAAGTAATATATATAAAAGCTAGCTTTTTTAGCCTCTAGCTATTCACTATGATTTTTACTTGCCTAGAGCGATAGACCTCCTAACTCTACGCCTCCTAATAATATATATAGCCTTTAGTCATATAATCCTTAATAACCTCCTAAGTCTCTAACTACCTCTCCTAACCTCAGCCGCACTTATATATGCATAACATAGGTTTAAGGGCGAGGAAGAGGAAGAGGGAAGGGCATGAGGCCCTGCGCGCAGCAGAGCTTTTTATACTTCTAGCTATAAGAACTTCTTATAATAACCTCTTTAGTTAAGGAGTTATCTCTATTTAGTAGCGTTCACTTCGCTAGAAGGTTTAGCGAAGCTATTATTAGCTAGGCTATAAGAGCCTTAGTAACCTATTTAGCCCTAATATAATTAGCCTTACTACGTATAGCGCTACTAGCCCTATACTATGTAGCTAGTACTATTACTATTCTACTAGTCTATTTAGCTAGGGTGTGCGTTTAACTTTATATAGTAATATTCAGAGGGTTTACTTATTAGTAGGAACGTATAAGGTTTCTATACTATTTTCCTTAATTAGTAGAGGGTATAGGTTAAAGTGCCTATATAGTGTTTCTAGAATTATACTTAAATATAGGGTGAATTTTACTATAGTTTTTTTTATAGGGGGGCTGCGTTATAACTATAAACTTAATATTAATAATATACTAATAGAAAAAGGTATTACTAAATATAATTAAGTTTTTTATTTTTTTAGTAATACTTAGTTATTAGAGATTATAGAATAATATAAAATACTTACTAAAATATATAAATACTAAAATAATTTTAAGTAAATTATAAATAGTATATAACTAAATGTTATAATATTTATAAATAAAGTTACTAGAGATTAATAATATACTTCTAAAAAATATAATAAACTACTAAGATTAATATAGAGATATCTCTATAATTTATAATAATTAATACTTTACTTTAGTAATCTAAGTTACTTTATTAATAATTTTAAATTATTAGTATTTTATAATACTAGCTAGTTTAATTATAAAAGAATAAATAAATTAATAGCTAGTTATATAGTTATATATAGAGGAGTATTAATTACTTAGAAATTAGTATTATAATTATTTATAACTATATTAACTTATAAAACTAAGTAAATAAATCTAATACTTAGAAACAAAGCTATATAATATATTATAGATCTCTTTAAAAGGATAAATATCTTTATTTAATTAACTTTTTAAGTATATATAGATTTTATAAATACCTTTAATAATTATCTATTAAATAAATAGTTACTTAAGTTATAATATATTAAGATTAAGTATTATTAGATCATTAATAATATTAGTAATAAAAACTTTAAAATTAATTATATTTTAATTTATAAAATAGTTATTAATAGTTTTACTAAACTATTAGTAGTAAAGAAGTATTATAACTTTATTAGAATATTAAGTTTATCTAAATTACTTATAACTAATAATAAATCTTAATTCAAAAATAATATCTTAAAACTTAATCTTAATTAAATTTCTTCTATTTATTTATTTCTTTTATATATAATAACTTTATTTCTTTATATTCTACTAATTAATTAACTTTTATAGTTAAACTTTATATTATTTTAATTACTTTAATTTATTCTTTTAAATAGTTAAATTACTAACTATAAAAGTCTTCTATATAAGAAGTTATTTAATAATAAAAGTTTAGAAAGTAATTAAAAACTTTGACTTTATTAAATTATAAGTTTATTACTAAATTAAGTATTTTAATTAGTATATCTCTATATTATAACTTTATTAAATTTAATTACTAAAACTTAACTAACTTTAAACTTAAATAAAGTTAATATAAGTTTAAAGTTTGATAGAGTAAAAAATTAATTAACTAAGTTTTAAAAGTATTATAAAAAGATTAATTTTTAAAATATTATTAATTATAAATTATTATACTTATTACTTAACTAAACTTAATTAATAAATTAAAAAAATAATAGTAAAGTTTTATAAAACTAATTAACTACTTAAAAATTACTACTTTTAGAAAGAGAAAACTACTTAAAATATAAAATCTAAGATTAAACTAAAGTAAATAATTTTTAAACTTATTTAAATTAAAAATTAATTTTATAAAAAAGTTTTAAATAATAAACTTCTAAATTACTAATTTAAAAACTTAACTTAAATTAAAAAGTAATATTAATTATACTAAGTAGCTATTTAATTATCTTTATAGGAATAACCTAAATAGTAGTTTTAATATTAATTAGTTATATATAAATTATAAGAAATTAAGAAATATTTTAAAATTAAAATAAAATAATAATAATTATATAAAAAAGTAAGAATAATATATAGAAATACGAATAATATAAAACTATTATATAATTAATTAGATTACTATTTTTAGATAGGAATAATTTTACTTAGAGTATTAGAAGTATTAGCTAAAAAAAAGGTATAAGATAGTAGTTAGCTAGGTCAACGCCTAAGGCCTAAATCCTAGCTTAAATCCTACTTTTACGTAAAGGATCAGCCACACCACTTTATAGCTAGCCGCGCCTAGCGCTCGTAGCTAGATTAATCAAGCCACTTCACGTAACAATCGATACGTCCGGCGAAAAGACATGATCCCTGTCTTATCACAAGGGTCACGTGGCGATAGCCGCATCCCACCAAAATGGCTGTCTGGGCACCTTCGCCGCTTTCTTTGGGGGTGCCGAATCCACGAGAGCACACATACGTTCAAGGTAAATCTTCGCTTACTTGGTGTACCTTTGAGGTCTCGACACCAAACCTTGGACTTTCGGCACCGATATGATGTGACGTTTCTCCTCCCTAAACACCTCGAATCCCCTTCCGTACGACCTGAGCCATCCGAGGCTCTGCGACGCCGAAATATTCGAGAACAACAAAAAGGCTGAAGTAAGTTGCGCTTTCCCATGGCGCACCAGGCAATTCCAAATAATCGCCACCACCTTGTTGTTCCCGCTGTGCGAGCAACTGATCGTTGCCTCTGTCCAAACTTTCCGCTGACCAGTTTCTCCCAAGGGAGTAGAAGATCAGCAACGAGATAGATAGAAGTGGAGGAGCGAACTATCGCGACAATGGAAGGCGCATTTACGCACCTGGGGAACCACCTCATTAATGACAGCACTGCGGCGATCAAGGCCGGCGCCGACGACTTTACCGGCATCGACCCCGACGAAAGCCTTCTCTACGGGAAGTTTGGCGGCCGCGGTGGTCGCCGCCGCGCCGATGACGATGACAACCAAACGGAGCTGTACGACGATGACGACAACGATAGCTTGACGAGCATGCCCGTCGGGACCATGAAGGATCTGAACCTCGGCAGACCTCAGGAAGAAGATAGGGAGCTTCCACCTCACGCCTGCGCGTAAGTTTGCCCGCCGTCACACTTTGCGCCAAGTACCATGCTGACTTGACCCCTCCCCAGGTATTGTGGAATCCACTCACCGAGTTCCGTCGTCAAGTGCCTTGGCTGCAACAAGTGGTTCTGTAGCGCTCGTGGCAACGCAACTTCAAGCCATATCGTTAACCATCTTGTCCGAGCTCGTCACAAAGAGGTCCAGCTCCACCCCGAGTCGACTTTGGGCGATACCGTGCTCGAATGCTACAACTGCGGAACCAAGAACGTCTTCCTCCTGGGTTTTATCCCTGCCAAGTCAGACACCGTTGTCGTGCTTCTTTGCCGCCAGCCATGCGCCGCCAATACGTCCTCCAAGGACATGAGCTGGGACACCTCGCGATGGCAGCCCCTGATCGAAGAGCGAGCGTTCCTGACCTGGCTTGTCGCGACTCCTTCCGATGCCGAGCAACTCCGTGCACGACACCTGACCCCGCCTATGATTGCAAAGCTGGAGGAGATGTGGAAGGATAACTCTACCGCGACCGTCGCCGACCTCGAGAAGGCCAACAGCATTGATGACGATCCTCACCCCGTCCTGCTCAAGTACGACGACCCGTACCACTACCAGAACATTTTCGGTCCTCTGGTCAAGATGGAGTCCGACTACGACAAGAAACTCAAGGAGGCCCAATCCGAGGACGGTCTGACAGTTCGCTGGGATTACGGTCTCAACAACAAGCACCTTGTCAGCTTCGAGCTCCACAAGATAGAATCTGGCGACGTGAAGCTGGCGGTCGGTGACGAGATGCGTCTGCGATACAAGGGAGAGCTTCGTCCTGCGTGGGAGGGAGTCGGCTATGTCATCAAGATTCCCAACAATCAGTCCGATGAAGTCACTCTGGAGTTGCGAAAGGCAGGCAACGAGAAGACGGTCCCGACCGAGTGCACCCACAACTTCTCTGCAGACTACGTGTGGAAGGCTACATCCTATGACCGCATGCAGTATGCGATGAAGACTTTTGCTGTCGACGACATGAGTGTCTCCGGATACATCTTCCACAAGCTTCTTGGTCACGACGTGGCGGTTGCGCCTCAGAAGACGACTATGCCTAAGAAGTTCAGCGTCCCGGGCCTTCCTGACCTCAACACTAGCCAGATTGCCGCTATCAAGGCTGTGTTGTCTACTCCGCTTAGTTTGATTCAGGGCCCTCCTGGAACCGGCAAGACCGTGACTTCAGCGACCATTATCTACCACCTGTGCAAGATGAACAACGGCCAAGTTTTGGTCTGCGCTCCGTCCAACGTCGCTGTCGACCAACTCTGCGAGCGTATTCACCGCACCGGTCTCAAGGTTGTCCGTCTTACAGCCAAGTCGCGCGAAGACGTAGAGTCCTCTGTGAGCTTCCTTGCCCTCCACGAGCAGGTCCGTATGAACGACAGCAACGGAGAGCTTGTTAAGCTTGCACAGCTCAAGAGCGAATTGGGCGAGTTGTCCAGTCAAGATGAGAAGAAGTTCAAACAGCTCACCAAGGCCGCTGAGAGGGACATCCTTCACAATGCGGATGTCGTTTGCTGCACTTGCGTTGGTGCTGGCGACCCTCGTCTTTCCAAGATGAAGTTCCGCAACGTTTTGATCGACGAGTCTACCCAGTCCGCTGAGCCGGAGTGCATGATCCCCTTGGTTCTTGGCTGCAAGCAAGTTGTGTTGGTCGGTGACCACAAGCAATTGGGCCCCGTCATTATGAACAAGAAGGCAGCAAAGGCTGGCCTGAACCAGTCACTGTTCGAGCGTCTGGTCAACCTGCGCTTGGTGCCCATCCGCCTTAACATCCAGTACCGCATGCACCCCTGCTTGTCCGAGTTCCCTTCCAACATGTTCTACGACGGATCCCTCCAGAACGGAGTTACACATAGAGAGCGTCTTCGCCGCGACGTGGATTTCCCCTGGCCTGTTGCGGACATGCCGATGATGTTCTGGTCCAATCTTGGCAACGAGGAGATCTCTGCATCTGGTACATCCTACCTGAACCGCACTGAAGCCTCCAACGTGGAGAAGGTTGTCACCCGCTTCTTCAAGGCCGGAGTGAAGCCCGGCGATATCGGTGTCATCACTCCGTACGAGGGTCAACGAAGCTACATCGTTAGCACCATGCAGAACACTGGCACTTTCAAGAAGGAGAGCTACAAGGAGGTCGAAGTCGCGTCTGTCGACGCTTTCCAGGGTCGTGAGAAGGATTTCATCGTCTTGTCTTGTGTCCGTTCGAACGATAACCAGGGCATTGGTTTCTTGTCAGACCCGCGTCGTCTCAACGTCGCCTTGACCCGTGCCAAGTACGGTCTTGTCATCATTGGCAACCCGAAGGTTCTCTCTAAGCACGAGCTCTGGCACCACCTTCTTGTTCACTTCAAGGAGCGGAAGTGTTTGGTCGAGGGCCCCTTGACCAACCTGCAGACCTCTCTTCTGCAGTTTGGCAAGCCGAGAACTGCTTACCGCCAAAAGATGAGCCAGCCTCCTCAGTTCAACGGCGGCGGCGGCGGCGGCGGCGGCGGCGGCGGGTTCCCCAACGGCAACCGCTTCAACGGCGCTGGTTCTACGCGTGACTTTGACTCGGGGTCGATGATGTCTTACATTCCCGACGACGTTTCTTCCATCCACAGCTCGCTCGGCGGTGCTGGCCTGAATACCACCTATCCGCCAATCTTTTCCAGCTTTACTCCTGAGCAATGGCCTGGTCTGCCTGGAGTACCCGCAGCAGGCCGCTCTGGCAACAAGAGGGGTGGACGCGCGACTGAAAGCATCGCCGGCGAGAGCGTTGCCAACTCCGAGTACACAGATGCCAGCGCCAGCGTTATCGGCGCCAAGGGTGTTGGTCAAGGCGGTGTCAGCTTGGGCGCCGGCCTCCAGGACGCTATTCACGGAATGCGGCCCGCGTCTTACAGCCACAGTGACCGCTTGAAGCAGTACGTCGAGAGCGGTGGCCGCATGGGAACCGGCAACGGCTACGCCCGCCGGTACGACGACGATGAGAAGAGCGTTAGCACCGCCTTCCACAGCCAGATTGGTGGCGGCTTCGACTGAAAAGCGTGACGGATACGGACAGGAACATGCTGTACCAACCACACGAGTGGTTTCTTACCGAATCATCCGCCGGCTTTCAGCCCTCGCCGCACCACGCTCGGTGCTGTACGAAGGAGCAGGCAGTTCGCCTCAGTCCAGAGGCGTCTCGGACTGGCCCCGGTCGACGGTAGATACTCCATCAGACCGAGCAGTCGATATCCGACGACGACGTGCCGCAGGCGGGTGATGGCCCGACCAGCGAGAGCTGCAACCGACGGAGGGAATCGCTCGCGCGCCCTCAACGGCCCGCAATTCGCAGATTGTTATCAGTGTGCTGTTAGTGTTAGCAATGGGGAGATGGACGAGGAAGTGGACGATGACCGGCTTGGGCGAAGGACATGCGTCTGCGTCTCATGCGGCAGCTTGGTCTGGTCAATCATAACATGGACTCGGTCATCTGAGTCTGCAATACGCAACTTGCTGCTCAGAGGTCTTGAGAAGAGCTTATGCGATGATGCAATGAAGACGGAATTGCACAACTCCAGCTTAGATTTAGCCCATAGAGTCTACGTAGAAATCACGGTCTTTACTGATTTGCACTCAAGCCCCCAATGCCCCGGATTTCGCTAGCAGTTTGCAATGCCACTAAAACAAATATTGATCCAGGCTGCTTGGAAAAACATTCAATATTGCGTCTACTCCAATATGACAGGCTTCGGATGCACTCTGAGGAGAGCGAATGAGCTGGCCGGCGTATTCATTGTGTTGGTACCGCGAGGTGGGAAGCAGCCACAGTCCACTGATAGACAGGGGGCGGCGGTCGATACCCCACAAAATCCTAAATTAATTGCAACGACTTGGAAGGCCCCTGTTCAAGCGCGGGAGCTGGCACTTAATCTGACGTGCGAAAAGGCAGGTTACAGTGGTCCTTTCGCCGCCCCCCATTCCAGGACCGCATCCTCGTCGCGAGACCGGGCGGCATCCAATGGACGGCCCACTATGACGATCCGTCCGATTCTTGGCCTCGCAAAACGTCTGGTCAGCGGAGTTGCAGTTGCAGTTGCAACGGTGCGGCGGGCAGAGTGTTTCCCAAGACCGGACCCATCCAGCTTAAGCCTCAGCGAACGCCCGGGTTTTACGCCCTCGCTGGCTGGTCTGGTTGGCTCGGAAAGGGGAAGCCGGACTAGCTCTTGGCAATTCCTTACGTACACGTGTGGTGTTCGTGTTGAGCAGCAGCGCATATCGACGACGGTAAGATGGTCCGCTTGGCTTGGAAACAGCAAGCAGCGGTCCCCCTGACCTCCGGGTTGTTTGGTCTCAAACCTTGGAGCTCTGTGTCTGGGTTCCTCTTTTCTTCCAAGTTTCCCCTGGACCTTACTTCCTCCCCCAAACGTCCAGAAGGTCTGGTTGAACCGACACGTCGTTTTCTTTCAAGCGACAACGTCGGCCTGTTCCTCCCTTTCTCGCCAGTCGAGAGGAACGAACGACACCAATTTCCCACCATTTGCGCGGGGAATAGACATGAGTAACCAGCTGCTCCGAGAAATGCTGCCGTTGCCGCCCATCTGCCCTTACGCCGAGCCGCCAACATGATCACCATCCGCCGCCGCCCTGCGAGGCTACCAATTTACCTGGGCATTGCCCTCACCCTGCTCTTTCTGTGGCAGACCGGCCTCCCAGCTGGCTGGAGCGCCCGCGAGCTTTCCTTCAATGGCATTCGCTACCGTAAGTCAAGCTACGACTGGGGTAGCCTGAACCTCGAATACCCTCTCGAAAAGCCCCTCCGCACGCTCCCAAAGGGCAAACCCGTCGACCTCCCTCCCGTTCAGTACGACTTCGGCACCAGCGGGAAGAAGTCCAATAAAAAGAACAAGAAGCTTTCCCATGACGAGGACCGCGACCGCGAACACGAGAAACAGATCGAATCTCGCCGTGCCGCCGTGGTGAATGCTTTCAGACGAAGCTGGGACAGCTACAGGCAGCATGCGTGGACCTGGGACGAGTTGACACCCGTCACGGGCGCTGGAAAGAACACCTTTGGCGGCTGGGCGGCGAGCATGGTCGATGGCCTTGACTCCCTTTGGATCATGGGGATGCACGACGAGTTCCGTCGGGCGGTCCGCACCGTCGCTCTCATCGACTGGTCTAACACGACCGAGTCTGCCGCCAACATGTTCGAGACTACCATCCGACATCTGGGAGGGCTCATCAGCGCCTACGACCTCAGCAGCGAGCCCGCCTTGCTGGCCAAGGCCATTGAGCTTGGCGACATGTTATACATGGGCTTCGACACGCCTAATCGCATGCCACCGTTTTGGTTCAAGTTCTCTGATGCAAAGTACGGCACCCAAAAGGTTGGCGAGCGCGAGTCCTCTGCTGCGGGATGCTCGCTGTCAATGGAGTTCACCCGGTTGTCGCAGATCACCGGTGACCCGAAGTACTATGATGCCACGGAGCGCGTGAAGGAGTTCTTGGTGAAAACGCAGCCCGACACGAAGCTTCCCGGCATGTGGCCAATGTTTATGAATTATCGCGAGGAGAAGGCGGATGAATCTTCCTTCACCATCGGCGCTCAGGCTGACTCGCTCTACGAGTACCTACCAAAGATGCACGCACTGCTGGGTGGTCTCGACAGCGAGTACGAGAAGCTTACGACCTCGTCTTTCGACGTCATCAACAAGCATATTCTATTCCGCCCCATTCTCCCCAACAAGACCGACATCCTGATTCCAGGGAATGTCTTCGCCCACGGTTCCGCCCACTCCGTAGACCTTACTCCCGAGGCCCAGCACTTGGGCTGCTTCGCCGGCGCCATGTACGGACTTGCCGGCAAGCTTCTCAGCTCCGACTCCTACGTCAATATTGGCGAGCGCATCTCCCGCGGCTGCGCCTGGGCCTACAAGGTCTTCCCCACGGGCATCATGCCGGAAATCATGACCCTGCACCCGTGCAACGAACCAGACCACGGCGCCTGCGAGTGGGAAGAGAAGGCCTACGGCCGCAGCGACGTGCCCGCCGGCGTCAAGCAGGTCCGCGACGGCCGCTACATGCTCCGGCCCGAGGCCATCGAGAGCATCTTCTACATGTATCGCATCACGGGCGACGAGGAATGGCGGGATACCGCGTGGGACATGTTCCATGCCATCCAGCGCGCCACCGAGACGCCGCTGGCCTACTCGGCTATCTCCAACGTCAACGTCCCATACGCGGAGATGACGACCAAGACGGACTCCATGGAGAGCTTCTGGTTCTCCGAGACGCTCAAATACTTTTACCTCATCTTCTCACCGCCCGACGTCATCAGTCTTGACGACTGGGTGTTGAACACAGAGGCGCACCCCTTCAAGCGGCCCAAGAGGACGCACAGCGTCGAGACGGCGGCCGAGCTGCGGGGGCAGTCGTAATGGAAGCCACGTGAATTTCGCGCTCATAGAGGTGACACCATTGGATATGCGTGTCTGTTTGGCCTCAGTAATTAGTTGCATTGTCGGGGGTAAAACAGCATTGGGATATCCATAGACTTGGGGGCGGGCTCGACTGTGCATGCATACGGTGTAGAAGCCATCATGGGGTGTATTTTCCAAGTCGAGAAGTCATGACGTAGAAGAGTTTATAGACTACTTTTTTTTTGCATTCCAAAAGGGGACAATGCAGTTCAGTACGTGAACTCCCGGTGCCCGCTTCATGAACCTGTCCCAACCCCATGGCCCCCACGCCGGAGCCATCACGTTGGGCCTGGCCTCCCAGCAGACTGACGCAGGGATGTTGCGTGCGGCGCAGAGCGCACGCCGCAGGCTACGTGTCCGTGGTCGACATATTCCCAGGCGACCCAACCTCAATCTCCGTCAGACTTTGATTGGAAACCCGGGCGGGCTCAATAAACTTCAATTTTCACACGGGTGACAAGTCACAACATATCATCACTGTCCGGGCGGAAGGGGTCGGGGGTTCGTTTTTGCCGCGCTTCAACTCAAAGCAAATGTAGAACAACGAGGGGCGGGATATACAGATCTCCCCTCCCCTCCCCGCTCTCCCGCCTCCCTTGCAGCAATAGCTCGTGGGCTCTTTTCTTCAGCCGTGATCGAAGAAGCAAGTTGCAGGTCAGTGAGTGCAGCATCTAGCAGCAGTAGCAGCAGGCCCCGCGCGCGCATGCTGCAGGAGACGGGTTGGTTTACACGCGGCTGCATCGGTTCTTGGAGAAAATAAGTGCATGTAGCGTGTACACTTTACCAATGCCCAAAGCTGAACTTGCAAATGGGGGCGGACGGCTTTGCGTTACCAAGCAAAGTCCTGTGAAACGGTGCCATCCCGCGAGTACGACAGGATCTGATTACGCAGGCCGCAGGGAGGAAGCCGGACAGAAAGAGACATCGAGACCCGGGGAGCTCTTCCGCGGTCATGGTGGCGGTAAACCATCGTCGTGGGATTCCCTCGAGCCAACGACAGGACAGGCAGGACAGCGGAGAGACGCCAATATCCGCATCCGCCATCCGTGAAGAGCGTTTGTTGGAAAGTGTTGGAAAAAAGCAAGCGTCGACAGCAAGGATGCCGCCCGATCTCATGCTGTCATCTGTCTGCACTTACCAAAAATAATCCAACGACGACTCCACCGAGCGAAGCAAAGTTGGGGGCCCTTACCACTTGGGGCCGCAGCGGCGGTGCTTTGCTTTTTGGCTCACCGGTCCAAGAACGACGACGTGACGATGAACGCTCTCCCGGAGCTCTCCATCCATCGTGGAATCCCTCTTTTTGCTGCCATCTTGTTTTCTTGTTCTCCTCAGTCCCCATTTGCTTTTCGCAAGACAGGGCAGAAAAAGGAAAACAGTGGACGGCCATATGGACCACCCAAGAAGATGGAATGCAGTGGATCGGCTGTCTGTGCAACGCCCAGGGACAGGCCGGGTGTAATCCCTCTTCTCTTCTGCGTTTGCGAAGAAGAAAGACGAAATGCCCCGTCTTTTTGGGTCTCAAGGAAGGGACAGACCGATATAACGATCCACCGCATCGCAGGGCGGAGAAGAGGTCCGAGGGTCGTGTATGTGTTGTATTTCGAACGGATACTGGCTGTGCCAATGAATGCTTGTCAGCTTTTATCAACGTGCAAACAGAGTTGCAGATATCGAGATACCAAACGGCCGCACGGGGGCCGGCAGAAGCAAGTTTTCTTTTGCGGCAACGATCTTCAGGCACACGGCAGCAGATGAAAAGGAAGCCGGGAGAAGGGACACAAGACGCGGGAAAACACTCCGACTGGCTGGGCTACGGCACACGCGAGATTGGCTCAGGATGGTGAGCCGGTGAGATGAGGTGAGAATCCGGCCCTGCTGGTCTCGGTCTCTGATTTAGGTGTCCCGTCGTTGGTTTGAGTCGCGGTTCGTGTTGTGTTGCATTTCACTTTATCCATCGGAGGATTTCTCGTTTGAAAATATGCAGCCTCCGATGGTGATTTCGATTGGTCCCGCTTCATGATCCGGGGTGTTGCGATTGCGCGGCGCAACCACTCGCGATGCCACCTTGTTCATGATGAGTGATCCGGCCAAGAGCGACAGAGCAAGTATCGCATAAGGTAGCAACGACAATATGCAGCACTTTGGGGGCATTATCAGTGGGGTTCTTGTTCGCTTGTGTTTGACTAGCTGAGAGAGATTCTTCGCATCGTTGCGCTTGTCTCGTTGCTGTCTAGTTCGGGCTGAAGAAGAGTGACCCTCCGTCAGATGCTGTTGCTGGGGTAGCCCGCTGACGAGAGACTGAGCATCCCATTGAGCGTGTAGATGAGGACAGGAGAGATGGCTCCGCGGAGGATGTTGCCCATTAATAGAAGTCATGGCCGGTAAGTGAGGGCGTTGGAGGCAGGGAGACGATACCCGGTGCGCGCCGCCACGGGCTTTGTTCTGGACCGGCGGTACCTGACGCTACCAGGAAGCCGGTGGCATTAGGGCGAACGAACGATTGAAACGCAGATGGAAGCAGGTACCAGGCGCTCACCGGGCGGCACTCGTCTTCGTCCGAACATGTTTCCAAGCTGGTCTCGATGACTCGAGAAGGCCGACGGAGAGGAGGGGCGGCGGATGGGGGATTTGCGCGGAAGGGATCAGTGCACGCGGTCGCTGCACCCGTGCGCTGCATGGCGCCAGGCCAGCATGCTGGGTTTGTTTGGTGCTAGGGTCGAATCCGCGCCTGTGTGGGCTGCGCTTTGGAGTATTCTTGGGGGGCCCGAATGCACGAAAAGGGATCGTCATGTTGCTTGGCCGCGAACCGAAGAGGGACGATTTGATGAAGGGCAGCGTAGGGCGAGATGGTGTGCTGGGATAGCAAGCACCACCGTTGGTCGCTCCGGCCGAGGAGAGGAAGAACGAACGGCTATCCTTCGTTGGGGATGCACCCACTGACGGCTTTTGCTAGTCGCGCTTGTGCTGCTGCTACTACTTGATGGCAGGGCGAGAAAGGGGCGGAGGCCGAATGGTGTTTGTTGCTGATAGAGGAGCTGAGGTGGAAGGGGCGAGGTGCAGTCGTCAGGATAGATAAAAGAGGAATGGATAGTCGTTAGCAACGGTGGTGTCGGATGGTTGGATGTGATCCATGGATGAGGGGTGTCGCCGTGCGTGTTGTGGGGTGGCATGGCATGGCAGCGCAGCACCAGTGTGAGTGACGGGGCAGTGGAATGGGGATGAACCGGGAGGGCGGATTCGCATTCTGGTTCGGTTCAGACGAGCACACGAGGAGAGGAGATGAGGCGTAGAGGTGGGAGGAATGCGATATGGCATTGAAACACACAGCTGGAACAAAGGGACTGCCGCTCATGTTCCTGTCCATCATCCGGTTGACAATGGGATGAAGGTGTCGGGCGCGTGTCCCGCGGATGTCGACGAGACACGAGGCACTGTGGAATCCGGGGTTAGTTCGTCCCATTGACCGCTGAAGGGGCTAAGGTTTAATTCAGTCGCCGACGACACATGGCCCTCCGGACAGTTGGGTTTGGCTTGCACTTGCACTTGCACTTGCACTTGCAGACCGGTGAGATGTACTCCGGCCAGGCACCTAGGAAAAGCAAGCAAAAGCAGCCGGACTGGAGGTCGCACCTGACGCTCCTCGCCGTCATAGTCCGTGCCGTGTATTTTGTATCTTTCGAAGGGATGGAATATCGTAACTGCGTCCAGTGCTTTGCTCGAGCTTGGGCCTGGCCGGTCAACGAGGGCCGGTCAGGTGCCTCGATATCTTATTACCTACCGGCTACCTCCTATGTATATCGAGATGCGTCTGCACATACATGCGTGATGCTACCAAGTACATACCACGCCTGCGCCGGGAGGACGGGGAGTCCGCAAGGGACGCAACACCATGGGCGTTGGAATGCTGAGGGAGACCCTCGATCCATACAAGCGGGAGGGAGTGATGGGCGTGCCATGTTGTCTCACAGTTAAGGTACATTGAATTCAACACTGGTGACTGCTTACCTCACCTCATCACCTAAAAACGAAGGTCCCATCTAACAACAAGCGTGACATGGCGGTGATGGCGGTGATGGCTGAAGTGCCGTTTCCAAGGCAAACACCCTTAATTGCAAGAGCCAAAGTATCGAGTACCGTTCGCCCCCCCCTCGGGACCTGGAGCCTTACTGTTTAGGGCGAGGTGCGGTGCGTGCTAAGACATGGCCCAAAACACCTCCAAGGCAATGGAAGGCGGGAGACTGGACGGGATGCACCTTCTGCCGTCCTCTCTTTTCCAGTGTCCTGTCCTTGGCGTTCATGTCTCTGGATGCACGCACGCACGCACTGCACTGCACCACCCTTACCTGCCTGCACCGCTTGCTTACCTTACCGTGCTTACCGCTCTTACCGTCCGTACCTTACCTAACTTGCCGTACCTTGCCTTACCTTAGGGACTCTGGTTCTGGAAATCCAACCACTCACCTCACTCTCCCATCTTTCCCATCTCCCGCCGGCCTCCATTCTGTCTCCTTTCCCTCCCGTGCCCGTCTACTCGAGACGTCCCGACGATACTCTGCTTGTCCCCTCCAGTTCGCCGCGCCCGGTTTCGGTATTCGAGTCCAGCATCCCGTCAACGTTGGGCAAAAGTAGAAGACGTTTTGCCCCTCGCCAGGGTGCATACGACTTATCGCCCCCTCAGCTATCGATCGTATCTATTGTGTATGGGGGATTGTCTCACCAGCCTCCGCTCTGCTGGCTCGATATAGCTTCGTTCCATCTGCATGCACTGCAGCACCGCTGTTGCTCTCCTATTGGCAGTGCCAGTGTTTCTCGGGATTTGATGGATCCTGTAAGTCCAAAGTTCCCCCTCCTCACCTTCCCCTCCCTTCAGACCCTTCCATCTTCTTGCAACCATGTCGAAGCCTGTCGTCCGTCTGCCTGTCTCCAACTTCCCCGAGGTACCGAATACCACCTCGCTCTCCCTTGGTCAATTGGCGGCGCAGCCCCCAAACTCCCAAATCCATCCCAAGATTGCGGCAGACATACCCGTTCGTCGAGCGAGCACCTCAGTTTTCAACTCCCGAACCCTCTCTTCTCCCTCCCCTTGTCCACACCCACGCCGACAAACCTCACTCGAGCCCCCTTCATCCATGCGCGTCGCTTGCTTTTCCTATGCTTCTTTCCAAGGCCTTCGTCCACTGACATTGGATATCTCGCTTGCCAACTAGCCTGGTCCCCAGTCTTCGCCATCTTCCCTGCCCTGATTCTCCGTGGTCCCACAGGCCTTGCCCGATTGCCTGCCCTACCCTGGTGCTTGAGACAGCCTTAATATGCATGTCGCGGCAGCACACTGGCCGAACATCCTGCGCAGTTAGCAGTAGCTAAGGTATCCGTAGCTACGCTACGCTACGCCGTACCCAAACGACAAGCAGCGACATCCTTGGTGCTCGATTCCACTGCGCCGAACATCTAATCAGCAATAATATTTAGGTCCCCGGGTCCATCTCCGTTCTGGGTCCTCAGAATTTGCGACGAAGGAAAAAGAAGTGGGAAACCGAAAAAGCAATTAATACCACTTCAACCCACCCGAAGCCTTCATTCGATTAACTAACGCCCTTTCCCCCTCGTCTGCCTACGGTCGGTCCTTCACCTGACGAATACTCCATACCGCTGCTGGCTGCGTGCTGTGCTCTCGACTCCGCAACACTGCGCCGCCTTCGTTTTTGTCGTCGTCGTCGTCCACGTCGCCGCCGCCCTGTCGAGGCCATCTCCCACTCTCCGCATTGCAGCTCTCTGTTTTTTTTTTTTATACCGTTCGCTGCCACCGCCGCGCTCCCGCAGAAGAACCCTTCTTGGCACGACCCCGAATCCCTTCCACCGCCTGTGCGACTTTGACTTTGGCGGCATCGCCGAACACCGTACGAAGCCAAACTGTCCAGTCTTCTCGAATCTTGGACGGCCGCTGTTCGCTGCAACCCTGCATCATCCCACCTTAGAAGCTGTGGATCAACCACCAAGAATTCCCCGCTCTCGACCTCCCATCCCGCTGCTGGTCCATTCTTCTCCCGCTCGTTCGCTCGCTCGCTCTTTGCCTTGCCCTGGCCTGGCTTAACGGTTGCCACCACACCGCGTCGCACTTTGAAGTTCCCCCCGAAATTATCGGAGGTCTCTTGCTGCGCACCACCATCTCACTTTCGTAGCTGAGAGTCTGTGTCCCAGCGACAATCAACGTCACCTCCGATCCGCTGCGTTTGCGACGAGACTCCGCGCCGTGAGACCCGTTCACGAGCTTCTGGGCGACCGGCCAGCAACTATTATGCTTACTGCTGTGTGGCAGCATACACATCAGCCCCGAAAGCAGACCCGAATCGGCCAACAGCTGATTGCTCGAGGACATAAGAAGCGTGCAGGATAGGGATTTCGGGAAACAAGACGTCGTGGGACGTCCAGGTGCAGTTCTTGGGAGAGACAGCAGCTTATCGAGACGCACAAACAGTTACTGAACGTCAGATGCGGGCAGTCCCCCAATGAGGACAAATCATGGAATGAGCATGGCACCACCGGGAATGGATGGACGAACCTACCACAACGGTGGTCACAACGTTACGCCGCGTCTCGAGTGGCCCCAAACCCAAAGTCAGACTTTGGCTGCCGACTCGTCCTCCCGCGGCATGGAACGCGCTTCGATCAACAACCTGCGCACATCCTTCCGCTCCAACCTGCCGCCGAATCCGACTATTCGCGCCGTGACACCGGAGTACCACCACCCCGAGGTCTCTCCGGCAGTATCCGCCAGCTCCGTCTTCGATCCGGCTGCCAGCTTACACTCAGCCCGCAGCGGCTTCACCTCGACCTCCCCTCAAACCTCTCCGAGATCCATACCCGGAGACTTCCAAAGACGGCAGGGTGTGGTATTCAATGACCAGTACGGCGGAGACTCGTACCAGAATTCAAGTAGCCCCCCTCTAAGGCAGCCCAACACCTTTCGGCCGAGAACACACACCATGGACGGGGCATTGAGACAGCAGTTTTTGAATGCGACAGCCAGGGAGGGCCCAGGTCGGCCACGCCTAGGATCGTTCTCTTCCTCCGGGTCACAACCGCTCTATGACGATGCCCGTTCGCCGCCGCCGCCCATTGAATCCTTGGGTTTTCCTTCAGTGATACCCGCTCGCCATTCCGAGATACCCGCAGGCGCCACAAACAGCTTGAGAGAAAAGAAATCGTCAAGCAAGCGACTGATCAAGCGGCAATCCTCACGTCCTACTTCGCCTCCTGCCACGACACCTTCAGTGGACTCACTACCTGTCCCTGTGCCGACTGAAAACGCGAACAACATTTTACTGTTGATGAAGAACCTGTGCGGTCGAATGAGAGGCGATATCGAATTCCGGACCGAAACATCAGGCCATTGGCAAATCGGAGTCGCCTACGTTGATGAGGAGAAGGGATCCCTGATGTTTGACTCAGGTAACGATGGGCCATTCCACGTCCCCCTGGTGTCAGATCTGCGAGGATGTCGCATCTCCCCCACCGAGCTGCCTGAAGGCAAGAAGTGCTTGGAGATTTCGTCTAACACACAGCCACCTGTGGATCTGTTAATACACCCACTCCTCGCGGAGGAGCGAGATCTGTGGCTGGCTGCGTTGTTGTGCTGGCAGCAAATGCGGCCACCTAAAGTCAAGCTCTCCAATGCGAACCGAAATCCAACCCCTACCCAATTAAGACCAGCAGTTAGGAGGCGCGGCTCTGAAAACGGAACACCAAAAACGACCAATGCACTCATCAAAGTTGGCCAGGTCCGGTTATGGGACAAGGGACTGGCTAGCTCTCCAAGGGCTATTGTCAAAAGACCCTCTACCAGGGACTTGAGATCGCCGTGTACTTCATGGCGAGTCGTTTCCTGCCTACTCCAGGAGAATGGCGAGATTCGGCTTACCACGAACGATGGTGATGCTGTCATTGCTGTGGTAGAGCTCTCCCAGCTGTCGAGATGCGCCATTCAACAGCTGGACAGATCTGTTCTCGACGAAGAATACTGCATCGGCATCTTCCCCCATTACTCCACGATATCCACCCAACTCTCCATTTTTCGACCCGTCTATATCGCATTGGAGAATCGTTTGCTTTTCGAGGTCTGGTTCGTCCTCCTGCGCGCCTTTGCGCTGCCTGACATCTTTCTGTTGGAGCCATCTGCAGAAGGCGCTGTCGAGGTTACCGATTTGGATTCTGATCTTACGGGAGAGGTTTTCAGAATCGAAAAGACGATTAGTCTGAGGGTTACAGAGGCCAAGCTGAAGCCAAGAATTATGTCACCAGATGTTGGCAGCTTCGTCGACCGGCAATCTAGGGATGCTGATCCACTGATTGGGAACTATCTCACAGAGGTCATACTAGATGGCGAGGTTCGAGCTCGGTCAACAATCAAGACAGGCACAAAGAACCCTTTCTGGAGAGAAGACTACCAGTTCTCCGATCTACCCCCGATGATGCCGTTTCTCTCTATTGTCCTGAAGAGAGTTGATGGGAACCTTGAAAGCTGGAGCCATCAGCTGCAAGCATCACTTGGATTGCCGAAGACGGGCAACCTGACGGAGGTTCTATGCGGTTCGGTTGACATCCCTCTCGACCAAGTGGAGCCTGGCAAAGATCTCGAAAGGTGGCTTGACATATACGATGAGCGGCAGCAGGTCGTTGGTACGATGCTCGTCAAACTTCAGCATGAAGAGCTCGTGGTACTTCACTCCAAGGAGTACCAGGCGTTATCAACTCTTCTCCACAGCTTTCCGTCTGGTCTGGCTGCCCAGATTGCTGATGCCCTTCCCGGAAATCTCAGACGCCTCTCGGAAATCTTCCTCAACATCTTCCAGGTGTCCAATCATGCGAATGAGTGGCTTCAGACGCTGGTAGAGGATGAAATCGATGGTATCGGAGGCACGCAAAACCAAATGAAAAAGTACCGATACAGCAGCCGACTCAAGTCCAGCGAGGCGTTGGAATTCCACAACGGTAGAGAGCAGGTTTTGCGCGACATGGGCAAGTCGTTAGCAGGGGAGGCCAACCTGCTCTTCAGAGGCAACACCTTGCTGACACAAGCTCTCGAATTCCACATGAGAAGATCAGGCAAGGAGTATCTTGAGCAGATGCTGATGGCCAAAATCTATGAGATCAACGAGATGAACCCCGACTGTGAGGTCGACCCCAGCAAATTGAAGCCAGGGGAGAACGTCCAAGAGCATTGGAATCGCCTCATTCAGATCACGACAGAGGTCTGGCAATGCATCTGCCGGGAGCCGACTAAGTGTCCTCCAGAGTTGCGGTCAATCCTCAAGTACATTCGTGCTGTTGCCGAAGATCGCTACGGTGATTGGCTGCGAACCGTCACTTACACCAGCGTCTCGGGCTTTCTCTTTCTCCGCTTCATCTGCCCTGCGATCTTGAGCCCGAAGCTCTTCGGTCTGCTACGGGACCATCCCCGGCCGCGAGCACAGCGAACGCTGACACTCGTCGCGAAAGCGCTCCAAGCACTGGGAAATCTCTCAACGTTTGGCAAGAAGGAGGAATGGATGGAGCCGATGAACAAGTTTCTGGGTTCAAACCGCCAATCGGTTAAAGACTACATCGACACCATCTGCTCTATTCCTGTCGAACGCAACAAGGTCGCTCTGGGGCCATCCTACTCGACTCCGATCACCATTCTCGGCAGACTGTCTCCGACGGCTCGGGAGGGTTTCCCAGCATTGCCTCACTTGATCGACCACGCCCGAAACTTTGCTGCCTTGGTAAAGATGTGGACTGACGCAAACCCTATTGGCAATGGCGAGGTGTCCAAACCTGCTGGCGGTGAAGACGACATTCTCATCTTCAACGAGATGTGCATGAGCTTGCAAGAGCGTGCAGACATCTGCTACGCGAAGATGGATGGGTCGCTACACGACACCGCATCGCTTGCTGCATCCGCATCCGAGTTCGCCGATCAGCTAGAACACAGTCAAGCTATGCTGGAATCTATGACATTCGCGACCTACCACAACAACAATTCCGCAACAAACTCTACTACAGCCTCAACGGTCTGGATGGAGCAAGACAATCTCGTGCCTCCTGGATCAGCCGGCAGCGATGCATACATGGAGACATCTTCGTCCCGAAGCCGTGAGCAACGCCGTGGCCGGGACAGGAGCTCAATGAGACAGAACTCTGGGCATTCGGACCACTCGACAGGACACCTCGCGACGCTCAAGCGTAACGGCCGAGCCACACGCCATATTTTGTCTGGCATCATGAAGCCATTTGCTCGAGGAGAGTCGCCTGACTCGTCGCCATCAGTATCGCGAAGCAAGAACTTTGAGCGTAACTGGAATACTGGCTACTGATCAACATCAGTGGACGCATCACAAACCAACACCACTTGAGGGCCACCGGCCGTCTCTTATTTTTCTTTGTTGCCTACTTTCTTCGCATACGAACATGAACACAAAAGCCCACGGGTCTTTGACGACACAAAAATCTTCTGTTTTTAGTTTTTCTCACGACGAGGAGGATATCTGGATACGCGCATTTGGAGCGTATAAGATGGCGATCATGGCTGCTGCATTACTACTCTGGGGGGGAGGCAAGCCGGGCTCTCATGGGTTTTCGTGAAACCATCCCGGCGTTTCTTTGACCCGACAGGGCAAGCTTTGCTCGCTCGGGAAGGAGGGAAGACAAAAATGGCTTCCCATGCATTGGTTGGAGGCTCGGCCCTGTTGTTTTTTGATGTTGATTGTTTCCTTCACCCTTCTTGCTTGCTAGGTTCCTTGGTGTAAGGTAGCCTTCGCATCATGGGACACGATGAATATACCCAAACACATCATGATTAGAAGATACCTTTTTGCCTAGTCCGCACGAACCAGACGCGCACACAAGACACCTGATGCGCAGTACAAGAACGCGTGCGTGTAATGTAAATAATATTGAACATTGTGTCGAGGTATCTACCTGAATCCTATGGTTTTTCTTTTCGTCTTCGCCATGTCCGTCGTCTCTGTACGCCCCAAATTCAAATGAATTAACCCGGTTTTTAATCGCCCCAAAGACCCAAAATTCGTCACGTCTTCATCGTCTTTTTTCTAGGTCGTACCACGCTCGGCTCCTAGTTGCCCGCTCTAGTCGATCCAACTCTCAATCCAGGCGCTACTGTGGTCGGTTTCCGGCCTCATCGCTGTAGAGCTCCGATGCCTCGATAGTCACATCAGCGAACTGGATGAAGGTGCACGTCATCTCAGAGCATAAACATACTCTATTGGAAGAACTTCTTGTACGCAGCCTTCTCCTTGGCCGCGCGGGCGGAAGCCTTCTGCTTGACGGCGTTGAGCTCATTGAGGATGACCTTGTCCTCGGGAACAAGCTTGTGAGCCTCCTCCAGGTCCTTGATGGCGCTCTCGTCATCCTTGAGGCGAACGCTGGCGAAGCCGCGACGGTAGAGAGCCTTGGCGCGGTCGGCATCCTTAATGCCGGCAATGTCGAGGGCGTAGCCGGCGGTCTTGGCGGCATCCTCCCAGTTCTCGAGCTTGATGTTGAGCAGGGCCGAGTTGTTGTTCAGGGAGAAGCGGAGGGCCTTGAGCTCGGCCTGCACCTCGGCGGGCTCGTTGTCGAGGTCAGGCTCCTCGTTGAGGTAGCGCAGACCCTTTTGGTACTTGTCAAGACCGGTCTGGAAGTCGCCAGCCTTGAAGGCCTTGTTTCCAAAGTCCTTGCAGGCCGTGGCGATCTTGAGCGTCTCCTTTGCGTCGGGAGGGGAGGCGCAATCCTCGGGGTAGTCCTCGTAGGTATCGCCCATGGCATCGGGGGCCTTGACATCGGCAGCCAACGCAGCGTCTCCGGTGAGCTCACCGCAGTCGGCGATGACGGCATCCTTGACGGGCTTATCGCCAGTCTCGGTCTGGAGGTTCTCGATTTGGCGGACGACAGACTTGCCGTTGAGGACTTCGCCAAAGACAACGTGCTTGTTGTCGAGGTGGGGGGTCGGGACGGTGGTAATGAAGAACTGAGAGCCGTTTGTGTCTGTGTTGTAGGTGGTTAATTTTTGGAAGCGACGATGGGGCTGAATCAGTGCGGAGCAACTTACTAGGTCCAGCGTTTGCCATGGAAAGAAGGAAAGGGCGTTCATGCTTCAAGGGGAAGGCCTCGTCCTCGAACTTCTCGCCGTAAATGGATTCGCCGCCAGTTCCGTTGCCGGCGGTGAAGTCACCGCCCTGGATCATGAACTGCTTGATAACACGGTGGAAGCCAGATCCCTTGTAGTGGAGGGGCTTTCCGGTCTTGCCCAAGCCCTTCTCTCCTGTGCAGAGAGCACGGAAGTTCTCGGCAGTTTTGGGGACCAGGTCGTTGTAGAGCTCCATGGTAATGCGACCGGCGGACTTGCCACCAATGGTCACGTCGAAGAAGACGCGGGAGCGCGCCTGCTTAGTCTCGTTGGCAGACATGGTTGCGGTTTGTGTGGTGTTGGTGAGGTAGGAAGGATGAACTGGTGTTGTCTCGATCTACCCAAGATCAGGCTGAGACGTTGCGCTCTGTGCGAGTGGTGCGGGGTAGAGAGCTTGTCACAGTCTCTGGGTATCTAGCTGGAGGTTGCTGTTTGGTCTGAGCTGTGGATAGCTTCAACCAAGTGAAAGTCAGACGCAATTGTGAGTAGTGATCAGAATTAAGTCAAACGAGCAGGAATTAAAGTGACGATGCGGTGTTGGCAGTAGTCAAGGTTAAGAATATCTCTCCCTAAGTGAGCTCACAGTTGAGTGGGGTTGCGATGGAACTTTCTAGCTCCAGGAAGACCTGGCGCGGGGCAGCTGTGTTGCACCGCAATCCTGCGCGGCAGTGGGGGAAACGACGCCCGAGCCAACCCCCTTGCCTGAAGGAAGGGCGGTTTGGCGCTTGCCAGTCAGCAGCTTGTCGTTTGTGAGGAAGGCAGCGTCGGTGACGATCTACCAATCAGCTCTTGCATTTTTCAATCATGGAGATGTCAGTTTCGCATGCCTGGGAAATGGCATTGTGGCCTCTCTATGTACCCAACCCTGGAACCAAGGATATATTTATCTAGTTGAAGTTTAACGGCTCATATAGGTAGTAGTCTATCTATGGTTTCCCCCATATTTATGAGCAAGAGCTCCAAGCCTCGGGTATACTTGCAATCCAAAGGCACCATGAAACCGAATGCAGTGCCGGACGCAGGTATTCACTGCTTCGGCGGCGCAGGGTCTGTGTTGAGCTCCAGGGTTACGGGGCCATCGTTGACGAGAGCGACCTCCATCATTGCCTGAAATCTCCCATCTTTGACCTTGTCTGCGGCGTAACCAGCCTGGACCTTCTGCAAGAAGTAGTGATACAGCCGCTTGGCGTCCTCGGCGCCTGCCGACAGGCGGAGGTCAGGCTTGTTCTTACTAATCTTAGCGAATAGTGTGAATTGAGACACTGCAAAGGTTAGGAAAGCCGGCGCGCTGGTTCATCATCATGACAGACGTACCGCAGAGAACTTCCCCGGAAATGTCCTGGACGTTCTTCTTCCATCTGCCGCCGGCGTCGTCATCCCACATCTTGAGCTTCAGCACCTTGGTCGCAAGAGCTTCTGCTTCCTTCTCCGTGTCACCGGGGGCAACGGCAGCGAGCACCAAAACGCCTTTGCCAATGGAGGAGATGACCTCCTTATCCACTGTCACCGAGGCGGATAGCACACGCTGGACGATGGCTGGAAGCAAAAAGAGTCAACATACTTGGACTTACAGCGGATAACGGAAGGATCCTTGCCTTTCATCTTGCAGCACTGCGTAAAAGCAATTTGGCAGAAACAGGGAATAGGTTTCAGAGCTGAGAACGGCAGAGGAATCAAACGCGCGGATCCGTCTCTTCAGATACTGATTGATTGACCGGAACGTGGAACCGCCTCAGCCGTCGACCGGATGAGGTCAAAAAGTGCCAAACACAAGGAGGAAAACCCAGGGGCTAAGATGGTAGTAGCATGCAGCCAGCCAATGCCGTCTGAAGGTTGAGAAGCCACCGATCAACCAAGCGTACAGATTGCAGTACGTAGAACGCAACTCAGGTACCTAAGCAATGAGGGGAGACACAGGCTAGCGACCAAGGCGTCCTGGGGTTTGTGGCCTTGGCTTACGCCCGGCAATTAGAGGGGGAGGGGGTTAGATCCTCAAGGAAACCAGAGGGCACAGCTACAATCTGTTTGCTTCGGGTTGCAATTCAATGCTTGCTGGGAATAGAAAGGAGAGCGGCCAGAGATAGAAGCAGCCCGCAATCAAAAATCGAGACACTGGACGGCTGGAAACTGAAGCTATTGGGTGCTAAACACCTGGATAGACAGGCTGACAGGGAGTTTAATAGGGTGCGTGCAGGTTGGTGGCAGGACTTCACATCCCTGAACGCGACTGGAGTGGCAGGCTGGGCTGAAAGGGGCCGTGTCATCATTCGCCCTACACAGTGCAGACCTAGACAGTCGCGACTTCCTTCAGATAGACCTAGAATAACTCAGATGTTACACATTGGGTGCTCAATTACTTTAGAGCCACCTAAAAGTTGCTTGGGTCATTGAAAGAGCCTGAAATACTACGACCACCCGACAAAAATAAAATTTCTCTACTCCACTAGTATATGGTGCTTGTTTACGCCTCACCTCAGACTTTCCCTCTACCACACACAAGGTACCTCCAGACGTCCCACCTTGGCGCACGGCTTTCACCCACGCCTCCAGCTGGCGGTTCTTTCTTCCGCAGCCTCAAATCATCAAACAGCCGCATCTGTTTGTTGCAAGCAAATTTGGATCGCGCAATCACCGATCGCCGGTATTTTTCGGCGCAGTAGTCGTCATCCGAGGGACACAAAACCTCATCACCACCCACTCTCCGCCCATCGGCATATCGATAGCGCATCAGACGAGCCTGAGCTCCGATCCGAAGCCGTCATCATCACCATCAATCACCACAACCATACCTGACACACCCAATCAGTCGACACCGAAACTCCAAGCCGGACGAACGAACTCCATCCCTGATACACACACAATCAGGCATCATGGCGGCACGAAAACTGCAACAAGAAGTCGACAAGTGCTTCAAGAAGGTGGCCGAAGGCGTCGCCGAGTTCGAGGCCATCTACGAGAAAATCGAGCAATCGAATAACATTTCTCAGAAGGAGAAGCTGGAGGACAACCTCAAGCGTGAAATCAAGAAGCTCCAGCGTCTACGAGATCAGATCAAGACATGGGCCGCAAGCAACGACATCAAGGACAAGGCTCCTTTACTGGAACACCGTCGCTTGATCGAGACGGTCGGTGGCCCATGATCCCGCGGTAGCCTTCCGTGGCTCTGCTAACTCTATCGCAGCAAATGGAGAAGTTCAAGGCCGTCGAGAAGGCCATGAAGACTAAGGCATACTCCAAGGAAGGGTTGGCCTCTTCAGCGAAACTCGACCCACAAGAACAGGCCAAGGCAGAGGCAAGCGATTTCCTGAGCAGCATGGTCGACGAGCTGGAACAACAGATCGAGACCCTCGAAGCCGAGAGCGAATCGATACAGGCCACCATGAAGAAGGGCAAGAACCAGTCTGCCAAGGCCGAGCGCATCGCCGAGATCGAGCGCATCATCGAGCGCCATAAATGGCATCAGAGCAAACTTGAGCTAATTCGGAGATCCCTCGAGAACGGTGGCGTAGATACGGATCAAGTGACCGACCTCGAGGAATTGATCCGCTATTACGTTTCGGATGGCATGAACGACGACTATATCGAGGACGACGAGATGTACGATGACTTGAATCTGGACGAGGAGGAGGGCGTGTACGGCATGCCTCAGGATGGTGACAAGGGATCGTCGCAAGACGCCCAGTCGCAAGCAGAGGAGCCAACACCGGAGCCCGAGATCATCAAGCCTCCAAGCGCAAAGCCGAAGGCAGTGGCCGAGGTATCTGCGTCGGGACGGAGGTCGAGTGCGCAATCCAAGTCCCCCTTACCGGCGCTGGCGACGCTGCATACGCCATTAGCGACTATCAGCAACGGCAACTCGAGCGGCCCAGTCATGAAGCCAGCATCTGTTCCCGCAAGACCTGCAGAAGGCCTCAAGTACGCGTCCGCCGCGGCGGCAGCAGCGGCGTCAGACAAGATTGGAATCTCCCCGTTGCCACCCCCACCAGGCGCCCAACCCGTCGCCATTGCCAGTCCAGCGCAGGCCAAGACGAGCGTATCAAACTCTCCAGCAACGACATCCGCACACCCAGTCGCTGCGAAAGAGCCGGAGATCAAGCAGCCGACGGTACCGTCAGCAAGCACGAGCGAGACCACCGCAACCAGCGCAAAGGCCATGCCCACTCCGAGTAAAGCGGAAAAGCGGGCAGCCAAGAACCAAGCCGCGGCGGAGGCGGCGGAAGCTGCCAAGGGTAAGCTGCCACGGAATTGCAGTCGACTTCATATGCTGACCATCTATAGCTACTCAAACGAACGGCGCCGCCAACGGTGTCAAGCCTGTCTTGGAGGAAGAAGAAGAGGAGTCGATATACCACCTTCCCGCTTCTCTGCAAGACCTCGTCGAGTCGTTCGAGACGTCACGCAAGCGCCCGCCTTCTTACACCTCAGCGACCACACAGCGCATGCTCCAGGCATCGCAGGCCATGTGCCCCGACATTATGGACACGGATGTACCGCGGACCTACCGCCCCGACGTGCGCATTTCGTCGTCAGGAACCGGCTTCCCTTCGGAGCCTCTTCCGCTGTTCGAGGACCCGCGTCTGTACCAGCGCATCGATCCCGACACTCTATTCTACGTCTTCTACTACAAGCAAGGCACGCCCCAACAATACCTGGCGGCCAAGGCGCTGAAGGATCAGAGTTGGCGGTTTCATAAGCAGTACCAAACTTGGTTCCAGCGCCATGAGGAACCGAAGAACATTACGGAGGAGTTTGAGCAAGGCACATACCGGTTCTTCGACTATGAGAGCACATGGTAAGTCCTTTTTTGGGTGTGACAGAATCCAGAGCCAGTACTAACGACTCGTGCAGGATGAACCGTAGAAAAGCGGACTTCAAGTTCGCCTACAAGTTCCTCGAGGACGATGTATGAATAGGTGGCATTGTTCACACGGTATTACCAGGCGTAGCCCCGGATTGGGATGGGTTTCTCGAGCCTCTGGTATCGGGGAGGAATGGCGTTTGCCTCGTTTTGCGGAAACATACGGCCAGGGCTGATCTGGCCCAATCTTTGTTGAGTACACTGACTACTGACTGGTCATTCAAGGTTAGGCGATAGGCCGCCTGATGAATACTACCTTTGCACATGGAAGAAGAAATGCCCCGCCACCGCCGCGTGACCCCAGATGGGGCTTTTGCCCTTGGCGGTAGCAAGTATGCTCATGGTGATACCCGACTTGTGCTCTTGCTTCGGGCGATCTATGTCCGCAATTGCCCAATGGCAAAGAATGCTTGGTTGATGAGGGGGAGCGTCATGGTTACACACATCAACGACTGCGGTTGAAGCTGAGTTTAGGTTGAAACTTGGCAGCAGCCACTAGTAGTTCTAGATGGTGCTGCACATCACAACGGCACAGTCGCGTCTACCCGTAAAGCAGCCACACACAACACATGGTGTCTGGGGCCATACGCGGCTGCTCAGCCTCGATGATGTGTGTGTTTCTAAGTTGCTCGGTTGCAGGTTACCGAATGACCCCGATAATCGTCTCTTTCGAGACAAAAATGACCACAGATGGTTACAGTGAGGGACGACGACAGGGCCAGCGAAGCCGTTGCCGTCTGCAATAAAGACGCTCCGCCACCATGTCATATCATTAGCCGGGCGTAGAAGCTCCAGGTAGGAAGTCGGCTTGGACGCAGATGTATGGTTGAGCGTAGGCAGCCACTTAAGTTTAAGCAAGAACGATGGCGGTATGTAGCTAGGCAGGTTTCTAGGTAAGTAGGTAGCTGCAGGGAAGAGCAGCAACGTAAGGTAGTCGTCAGCAGGGGAGGAGGTGCATCGCATTTTGGAGGTTAGGTAAGGTCGGGCAATGTAGATAAGGTGAGGCAAGGTGCCTAAAGCGGTTAGGTAGGCACAAGGAGGCAGGCAGGCAGGCAGTACAAAACAGAACAGAGTAAATGCAGTTCGTGTTGGTGGTGGTAGGTAGTGATGGTTGTGGTGGCAGGGGATGGAGTCGGAGTGGGCAATGTCGTGGGGCCCGCGGAACGATACGCAGGTCACCCAGGTCATCATCTACCTAGGTAAAGGTACCATTAAGGTGCGTTAAGCGATGGAAGTTTTCTAGAAGGTATGAGGGCTCCACTATGACAGCAGCACAGCGGTCGGGTCCAACCCAGGAGCCGGGGCCGTACAAGGCGGGCACATTGGACGACCTGAGGACCTTACCCTCTGATCATGACCGAGCCTGGACTCCATTTTGGCCACACATGACATTCTCTTGCAGTTGGCGGAGGTGACAAGCTCGTTGGAACCCACCGCCTCGACACGATGTCTCCCCTCGAATCGCCCCGAGCTTGCTGCAGAAGAACATTCTTTGCGTCTTCCAGAAAATGGCTCGTCCGAACAATGTCTCCATCGGGGATGGATCTCGTGTGCCAATGTCGCCTCTCTGTATTGTGCGCTTTTGGGGTGAACCAACCAGCACACACCCATTGACATGAGGGCGAGCGATGGAGAGCGCTTCGCTTCGTCACTTAGCTTCACCGAGTCCATCGCCCGCACTGCATCGCGGCACATCACATCCCCTTCGCCTGTCAGCTCGACCGCTGAGGCACTCCGCAGGCCCGCCGTATCTTTTTCCCCATTCGGCCTGCCAGGGGGGGGGAGGG
>JAKMXC010000574.1:0-38107 GCA_025328345.1 Colletotrichum sp. SAR11_59 | reverse complement strand
TAAAAGTAAGTAGAAGTATTAAGTAAGTAGTTAGAGCTAAGTTAAAGGTTAGTCTTAACTATAATAAGTTAGAGTTAGTATAGTGAAGTATTATCCTTAAAGATAGTAATATTACTAGTAAATAACTTTAGAGGGTTATTATTAAAGAAATAAGTAGAAGTATAAGATACTATTAAGTTAAAGCTATCCTCTACTAAGTTAACTAGTAAGTCTTTATTATTATTAGTATTAGTAACCTAGTAACCTTAGCTTTTAAGCTATTAGGTATACTCCTAGGAGCTAAGTTTATTATTATATATAATAGTATCTAAGTAGTAAGTAGAGCTATCTTATCTAATAGACTTCTAGAAATAACGCTAAAGCTACTAGTAATCGCTTAGTTAGGGTTAACCCTATTAGTATAATTTCTATCTATCTTAGTAGCTATTTTTTAGTTTATTAGCTCTTCTAAGGTATTACTCTAACTAGTATTAGGGGTAAAAGTATAAAGTTAGGTATACTTTATTAGTAGAGCTATTTAAAATAAATTAGTATTAAATTTACTAACTTTATTACTATTATTTAAGTAGTAGATTACTTAATAAATAGTAACTATCCCTATAGAGGGCTAAGTTACTAAAAGTAGTTTCTTTACTAATAAAATAAACTAAGTATTATTCTTTTATATAGAGGATATTATATAAAGTATATTACTTCTTATTAAAGTTATTAAAATAATTAGCTATAGTATTATTTTAATAAAGTTTTAAGTAGAGGATATAGAAGTAGGGGTTAAGTATATTATAGAAGTAAACTAATAACTAGAGATTAATAATATCTCCCTAAACTTTAATATTTAAGAAAGTAGTAGTAATAAATATATATAATAGTTTATCTACTATAATATCCTTAACTATAAAGGAGTTTAAATTAAACTAAGCTAGTATAGCTATAGAGTAGATATTAAAAGTATAGCGAATAGTATTAAACTATTAGTTAAAGTTAATAGATAGAGTAACTTATTTAACCTCTAAGAGCTATTCTTAGTATTAAGCTATAGTAACTTTATAAAGAAGTTAATAAAGTTAAAACTAAAACGCTCTATAACGCTATTTAGAAGAAATAATATCTTTAACTAAGTAGAGCTAGAGTTTTATATTATAAAAGTAAGCTTACTTCTTATTAAAGAATATACCTCTATTAATAAATTTATTAATAGGGGCGTTAAGCTAGAGTATATTAATATTAATAAGTTATTAGACTAATAAAGCTAGTAGTATTATAGTAATAAGTACTATAGTTAGTAAAATATAAACTATAACTAAAGGTTCTACTACTAGAAGTAATATATAAAGTACTATAGCTATAACTAGAAATTAACTATATACTAATAGTAATATAGAGGGGATAAGAGTAGTAAACTTTAAATAATAAAGTAAGTTCTCTAGCTACTTAAGTTAGCTAGTAATATTACTTATATTAGTAACCTAAGGTTTCTATTAAATAGTATTACTAGGGGAGGTAGACCTTAGAGGATTTATAGCTAGCGTTAGTCCTAGAGGAATAAATAGGGGAATAGAGGATAAGTATCTTATAATTTATAGTAAGCTTAATAGAGGTATACTTAGGAAAAAGAGCTCTATAAGAATATTAAGAGTAAAAAGAATATAAAGTAAGCTATATTAGGCTAATATAAGCTAATCTAAAACTATAAATATTAAAGAGTAAAATAGAGTTAGTATAGTTATAAATAGTTCTAAAAAGAGGAATAAGATATTACTAAACTTAGCGTTAGAGTTTAGAATATTGTTATAGATTATAATAATAATAGAGCGTTTAACTACTTAAAGTATATTTTAAACTTTATTAAAGAAGTTTTATTTAATAAAATATTTATCTAGGATAACTACTATTAGGTTAAAGTTAGTAACTTCTATACTAAGGTTTTATAGGTCTAAAGTAAAAATAATTATAGAGAACTAAGTAATATTATAATATAATAAGTTACTAATAGTAGAGATAATAGAGTAGTTAGGATTCTATTTAATATATTAGTAAAGTTATTAAGTTTCTTAGACCTAAACTTAAGTTAAATAAAGCTAAAGTTACTTAGGTAGTTAAAAATTTTTTATATAGGGTTATAATAAATAGTTTTAAAGTTAAAACTATCTTTATAAATATTAAAGTTATAGATTAAAACTTAAGTCTTCTTACTTAGTATAATAAGTTAGAAATACTAAGAGATCTTATTAATATTATCTTTTAATACTAAAGTTAGGGAGATTAAAGTAGAGGTTATACTACTATTTATTACCTTTCTATACTACTACTAAAGCTAGTAAATAGGATAGTAAGCCTAATATAAAAGCTACTAGAACTAATATAAACCTAGATACTAAAAAGTAGGTCTAGAAAAATAAAGTATAAAAAGGTTATCTTATCTTAAGGTACGTTAGGACTACCTTTATAAGGGATAGTCCTAACGTACTTTATATCTAACCCTAACAATTATATATATTAAGTTCTATTAAGTAGTATTATTTAGTATTAAGTTTAGCTTTTATAATAACTTCTCTTATAGAGTAAAAGTCTTATTATTATTATTAACTTTATTACTAATAAATAAAAAGCTTTTAAATCGTTATAGTAATAATCTAATATACTTAATAATATTCTAAAGCTTACTAATAAAGCTTTTCTACTTCTAATAGGTTAAGTCTTTTTAAGTTCTATTTAGATTAAAAAGGAAGTTAGACTTCTCTTTAAATACTTTATTATTAATACTATAAATAATAATATAACTAATAAGGTTAAAGATATAACTATAGTATTAAATTTAGTATAATTTAGCGTTAGTTTCTATATATATAAGTATAAGAGAAGAGAAGAAAGCCTTAAAGTAAGAATTATTATTTATAACGTTATTAGAGATAGCTATACTAACCTTATTAAATAAGCCTTAGTTATTAAGAATAATATAAATAATAATAGTAATATTCTTACTAAAATAAGCGTTAAACTAATAGTAAAGAGCTAAGAAGTATTATATCTACTTACTTACTTTATTAATAAAGTAGTTAAAGATAGTAATAATTATATATTAATTAGGTGAGGTTTATAGATTAAATAATATATAAACTTTAATAAATACTTTTTATATCTCTTCTTAGATTTATATTCTCTTAGAAGTATAAAGTAAGTTAAATAAAGTTTTCTAACTTAACTTTAACTAATATATTTAGTTAAAAACATTATAATTAAAGAAACTAAGTATATATTATATATATTAATTACTAAACGTTAAAAAGGGGTTACTAGTATTAATAATAAATCTAAAAACTAGTTCTTTAATCTATAAAACTTTACTTTAAAGTATAGTTATAAAACTAGAGTATTAATATTTAAAGAGAAGCTTATTAGTATTAAAATTATTATTAGATATACTCTTAGTATAAGATTAATCTTAGAAAATATAGTAAATAGTTTTAAAATATTCTTTAATACTACATATAGTAGAGGTTTTCTAAAGTATATTAAAATACTTAACTTTATTATAATATTAGTAAACCTAATAAGTATTACTTAGATATATTATTAATATAGTTAAAAGTAAAGTAAAGAAGTAGTATACTTTCAATACTACTTTAAAGGATTTTATAAATAAAGAAACCTTTATTCTTAATCTAAGAAGTATAGCTTTAGTTACTTTTCTTTAAGATATATTTAATATTAATAAAGTATTAATCTTTCTATATAATATAAAGTAAAGCTTTAAGATTACTATAAGTAGTAAAGTTAATAGTTAATATATTACTAATAATTAATAAAGTATAAATCTAAGTAGTAAATTTATAAAGAATTAATATATTATAGTTAATAAAGTAATTAAAGTATTAATTATAAGTTAGTATAAGTATTATAATAATAAGTAAGAGGTTAAAAAAGATACTAAGAAGTATATATAAATAAAGTTTTAAAACGTAGAAGTAGGTATAGTAGTATTAATAGTAATAGTATTTTTAGTAATATTAAAAAAGAGTTATTTTTAAAGGTTAATAAAAGGGTTAAAAAATAAGTTTTTTTTAAAACTTTAGTAAAATAGCTAAAAATATATAAATTAAACCTACTAACTAAAAGCGCGTTTTAGCTTTATAGTAATATATATTAAAAAAATAAGTATTATAAAATACTTATTAGATAAAAATTACTTTACTAATATTTATTAGTACTTATATAGTTAAGTAGTATAATTCTTAACTTTATTTAATAAAGTATAAAGTTATAAGTTTAAATCCTACTATAAGTTTTATATTACTAATAGTAAATTTTATTAAATATAGTTAGTAATATATTTTTATTCTTTTTTAAAAATCTTTTAAAAATTCTAATTAGTTTAGAAACTAAATTCTCTTTTTTCTAGCTAACTTTAGATTAATTAAAACGTCTAAAACGAGGGTATTATCGTTTTAGCTAATTAACTACGAAAGAAGCCCTCTTTTAATTAGCTAATTAGTTAAATTAATTGAATGGAATTGAATGGGGTGCTGCGCTATCCATAACCTCATAACTCTCATCCCATCCACCTATCAGGAGACCCTGTAATCTAATCGAACGTTCCACCATCAAAGCCAAGGGTATAGTCAAGTTTCCCCTAGATTTCGGTACCCTGGGCACAGTTAGAGCTTCACATGCATATTGGTGAGTAGTGTCTTACCCGACGCATATGACTGAGCCTCCATCGCAAACGTAATCGATCAGTCCTTCGAAAGCCGTTTCGCAACCTGATGTAACAACCAGATAATCGGCGTTTCGCCGAGCATCTTTGGCATTACGTAGTCTTTGGCACGCGTCGGAAATGCTCCTTTGGAACTCGTCCCGTTCAGTCGCCTGGTCGGGGGCGGCAATGAATTCGTCAAAGGTATCGGCAGCTCTCGAGCCCAACGCTTCAGCCTTCCATGCCAGATCGATACCAATGACTTTAGCTTTGAAAGCATTGCGGGCCATCATTCCGGCTAGATGTCCAATCCCGCCACAAACCCCACTGACAATGATCACGTCGCCCGGGCAAGGATTCGCAGACTTCAAAGCCCTGAGTGCCGCGGCCCTGGAACATAGAGCGGTGGTGTACATTCCAGGACTGATACCCATCCCTTCATCGGAGACAAAATTTGGCAGCGGCATGAGTGAAGTATACGGTGCTGTTAGGTACTGCTGAAACGTGCCGTTGTGGTGGCGAGGGAAGGTTGTCTGCGCCTGACAGGATTTGGGGATGCCGTGCGAACAATAGTAGCAAGATCGGCAGTAGGAGGCCAGATATCTCGCCGCAACTGGTTTGCCTAGAAGTGATCGATCGAAGCTCATGACTACATGCCCGATACCTTCGTGGCCAGCGATATGATTTGGTCCCCGGAGGCCGTCTCCAGGGCCGAGTGAGAACAGAACATCCTGTGAATGTGTTGCTTTAGCAATTCGCTCACATGGATCCCAAGAAGACCGCTTACGCTGCCGCAAATGCCTGTCCAAGCTATTTTGACAACAACTTCGCCAGGCCCTGGGGGTCGCACGGGGATTGATTGGACCTCTTGGTTGAGGCTCGGGCCCAACTTTGGCGTAACGATTGCTGTCTGCACTGAGGGTATACTGATGCCACGCAAAGTGTACGGAGACTGTGATAACGGGCTGGCATCCAACAGCTCAGGCCGAGACGCTATCGAAATGCCACTGGATGACACTTTCTCTGACAACTGAAGCTTCTCTCCATGAGATTCTATCGTCATCGTTGCGGTCTTGCTTGTCCATCAGCTGAAGGCAACAATGTTAGTTTCTGATGTTCGAGCTGCCTAAGCATCTGAGTGCCAGGAGTCTAAACGATAATTGAATGGCCTTTGCCCGAGATCCCATAGTTTGGAGAGTACCCTTACAAGAATATTGCGACAATAAACGAAGCGGAATACATATTCCTCCCACTGCCTTATCAACGGCAGGTCCCTGTATTTCCGGCACCGACCGGCATCTCTCCCGGTATCGGCGCTCCAAGCACAAATCCACGATTCAAATCTGATAACAGTCGAATATTCATGTGGAGGTTCGCGATATGTTTTCCGCACGTGCATACTTATCCAAGGTCTCTGGTGTATGCATTGAAAGCGTCGGAGGGTCGGGATCGCCCCAAATTGAAAGATCCACTGGTAAGCCTACAAACCGCCAATGTCTCCGCATAACCTGATTTGGCAACTTTCCATTCTAAGACTTGCCAAATCTGAGCAGGGCAGGAAACAAGTCGTCAACTATCGGGTCATGTAAGCATGTCAACTCAAGACACTTCGCTTTTAGACGATGACGAATAATCTAGACTATTTTGAGTGGTACCTCTACAACATGAATGCTAAGGAATATAAATTCCGCCATGGTCACTACCAGAGTGCTACGTCAGTCAGACACTACGAGTAGTGACTAGCCAGAATATAAGCAAATGTCCGCTTGAAGAAATATTCGCAAATCATTCTAGGCAAACAAGTACAGTCGCATCTCATCAACTGCCACGGCCAATCAAGATGTCTCACTTGACCTACTACACGTACCAAGGCTTCGGGTCAGACAATTTCAAGTCACATGCGTACAATCAAGCTGTGCGCATGGAAAATCAAATCTTCATTTCTGGTCAAGGTACTTCGCTCACTTTTGCTTCGTTCTGCATCTCTTAAATCCAACCTCGTTTGCCACGAAACCGCGAGACATCTTTTAACTCACTTCAAAAGGTGGCCACGACAGAGTCACTGGCAAACATTCCAGGGATATCGACGAGCACATTGACCAAGCATTCGAAAACGTCGACTTTGTCTTGAGAGATGCTGGTGGGAAGGGCTGGGAGCAGGTCTTCATCGTGAGGTCATACCACATTCACCTCACCGATGAAGCACAGGCAGCAATGGTCAGGAACTTCCAAAAATGGATGCCGAGCCATTAAGCGCTTTGGACTTGTGTGGGGGTCACGAGATTAGGGTCGGATGGAATGCAGGTCGAAATTGAGGTCGTAGCTCACGACCCTGAAGGGGCTGCGGCAGCAAAAGCGAAAGAACAAGCTTGAAAGATGATCACTATTCTTGAACAAAGGGATTGAAATGTCAACATATTAGTCAGAATACAACATCGTCATGTGGAAGGACAATTGATATATTTAACTTTTATAACTTATGCTCACATCTGGGTTGAAAATGCGGTTGATTACTGCTTGGTCTCGTAGCTGATCAGTCCGTCTATGGTTCCCGCGTGCAAGCCACCAGTGATAGCAATATCAGTTGCCGTGGTATGTCTCGCGGCGTCACTGAGAAGATAGATCACAGCGCCCGTCAAGTCATTTTGCGTGCTCAGACGCTGGTTTGGAGGCGCCAGCCACATCTGCTCTCCTTCTCGCTTGCTTTTCAGCTCTCGTACCTTGCGCGTCATTTCCGAGTCGACAAACCCGGGGGAGATGGTGTTGACACGAATTTGGTGGGGCGCCAACTCAACAGCCAACGCCTTAGACAGCATGAACACCGCTCCCTTTGAGGCGTTATATGCCGCCATACGGTAGCCAGGCAAACCGATGTGCGCAGACTGAGAGGCCAGGAGGACCATGCTACCTCCAGTGCCCTGCTTCACCATTTGCGCTGCCACGAGCTGAGCTACGAAGAAAGTTCCGCGAACCTGTTGAAAGTATTAGCGATGATAATCCTCACGCGGAAGCAATGACTAACGTTGATTTCTTGAATGCGATTGAATTCATCCCAAGTTTGCTCCAGGAACGGCTTATCGATGGCGATACCAGCAGCCGGTACGCACCCGTCGATGGTGCCAAACTCACTTAACGCCTTATCAAAGGCGGCCTTGATACTCTCCTGAGATGTGACGTCGGTCTGGATGTAGATCGCCTTCGTAGAGAACTTGGCGGTCAAAGTGCCAAACTCTTCAACTGGCTTCTCCTGGATATCAAGCACCGCGACATTACCGCCCATCTCACAGATGGCGCGAGTGCAGGCAAATCCAATACCCTGCGCTCCACCGGTCACGATGTAATTGCGACCGCGCAGCTCAAACATCGGCCGCACATCGTCAAGGGGGTCAGAAGGAGGCATCTTGGGGGTTGTCGGGGGCGTGAGATATGCTGGTTGGATGTGGTAGAATACTGTATTGGATGAGTGTTCCTGGTAAGAGAAAACGAGAGACATAGCCAAATGCCTTTCGACGTCACAAATGCGCTCTGTTTCTTATCGTGGTTTTTGGGGTTATGGTTCAGGAACTAGTTCCGACCTTCGGAAAGTGGGTCCCGGCCCCCTCTGCCGGGGACCTACGGAAGCTCCGAAGCTGTCAGATCTGACCCGCATCACAATACGACGATGACCGAGACAGGTCGGCAACACCAAGAGAGTAAACAAGATAAGATAACCAGTCGCGATGAATGTTTCTGATTTGATCACGAACGCATTACAGCATTGAAGCTGCTGAAAGGCTCTGTTATCGTCACCAATCATGGCATCCCACGCGCCCGCTGCATGCTGCACAGCCGGCAAACTACACGAGTACGCATTCACACATGAGGCCATATTTCGTAGCTTAAATCGAATCTAACATATCGCAGAGGTACCCCTGAGGGTAGCCTGATCCAGATTGACGGCAACATCGAAGCGTATCTGGCGATACCAACATCTCAGCAGACGCCCGCGCGAGCAGTACTGTATCTGCCGGACATCATCGGCATATGGCAGAACAGCAAGCTCATGGCTGATGAGTTTGCACGCCATGGCTACGTCTGTCTTGTTCTCGACACTTTCAACCGTGATCCCTGTCCGTTAAACATGCCTGCGGACTTCGATATCATGAAGTGGCTGCAAGAAGGATCCGACGGCCAGAATCCGCATACGACGGAGATCATTGACCCGATAGTCCAGGCCGCAATCAAGTATCTGAAAGGCATGGGCATTGAAAAGATTGGGGCAGCAGGGTACTGCTTCGGCGCAAAAGTGAGTTCCTAGTCTTACAGCACTGCCGTTGCCATTCACGGGTTGCTAAAGAAGACTTCAGTACGCTGTGCGCCATTACCAAAGCGGCATTCAGTGTGGTTTCATTGCTCACCCCTCATTTGTGGACTCAGATGAGTTGGCTGCCATTACTGGGCCGTTGTCCATTGCTGCGGCTGAGTTCGACGACATATTCCCCGCAGAGAAGCGCCACGAAAGTGAGGCGATACTGGCGAAGACAGGCAAGGACTACCAAATTAATATGTTCTCTGGAGTCTCCCATGGTTTCTCTGTTCGTGGTGACGTGAAGGATGAGAAGCAGCGGTTTGCAAAGGAGCAGGCCTTTTACCAGGCGATTACTTGGTTTGACAGATACTTCAAGACCAACTAGACCTTCATAGTCTTGTCGAGATGCAACAACTGATTGCATAATTGTATATAAGTAAACCTAAAAATAGACTAGGCGTTTATAATCAATCATCAAGGATGTATTGAATGTAGCGGAGTCCGTACTACAACCTTGGATTATTGTTCTACACTCAAGAGTCTTTGTGCGGCCGTGCAACTCAGGTGTGCACTTCTCATTTGTTCCTTGTATTATCTTTTGCAGTCAAGCACTTGTCAAAGCAAAAGGGACTAGCGGAGGATCTGGAAAATGAGTGGGTATCAATCATGACCATTTGTCACTGGAACTAAAATATACTCTCTGACAGTACTGTGCTCGCCTCACCGCCGGTTGTCCAATCAATCCCCAACAACCCATCCCACCCGGATTCCGTATTATTAATACTTGAAATCCCAGCCAACGTGCCTGCAACTTCAGACTCCACAGCCACATCGGCACCAAGACGTGATGGATGATCCGTGCTGAACTGAGCCACCTGCGAACCTGTTCGGCAGTTTCTTGGTCTCTCAAGCATCCCCAAGCCGGTTAGACTTTCTCGAACTTCAGATAACTTCTCAGCCAGCCCCTGAGATGCTCTTGAGATCTTCGCGTACCCAGTTGCCAGGGCGACAGCCATCTCGTAGCTTCGGCCCATAGCTCCAGCAACCTCTGTAGAGAGAGTAGCCAACACAGCTGATCTGTTGTGTTCAAGGAATGATGTAAGCACGAAGCCCAGCCCGGATGCGGATGCGAGAAGAGGCTGATAGAACGGTTGTTGTTTGCGGTAGATGTCCGTTGTCGTGTTCAGATTGTAAAGAACGTTGCAAACGTCGAATAACACTTCAATGGCGGGTCGGAGGTACTGCTTGCTGGTTTGTACGTCGGCTTTTGAGAAGAAATGTGGTTTGAATAGGAGGCTCCGAACAGACTCGGCCCGGAGATTCAAGAGGATTTTCCAAGTTGGAGGCTGGCTTAGGGGGTTGCTATGCCACAGCTGAATTATGGACGGGTCCGCAACCGCTCTCTTCCGCCATAGTTCGATTCGGAAGTTCATGACTTCGAAAGCTTCCTCGTCGTCGTATCGTTGTGACTTTGTCGCTTGCGAGATAGGATCACTGAACTTGTCGCTGAGCTTGATGAATGTGAGCATGGCCTCGAGATATGGAAGTTTAATCTGGTATCAAGATGTCAGCAAGGTCGTGTTCCGACTCCGAGATGATGTCGCAAGTGGCCTTACAGAAGAAGTATTGATTGGCCCGAAAGCGCTCTCCTGGAAATTTCTCGGGAGGCCTGCGGCAGCACTCCATTGGCGGTCGAGAATGACGATGCTCGACATGAGAGCCCATACTTCTGTACGTTGAGCCCGTGAATCGAGCATGTCTTCCGACATTACGCCGTTGTGAAACCCAAGTTCCATCAACATGCGCCCTGCAGTTCCACACATGCGCCATGCAGATTGCGGCGTATCGTTGAAGAAATCATAAGCGCCCTGGCCCACTTGTGAGAAACTATGCCATATGGGAAATTGCAATCGTCTAATTACCTTGAGCAACACTATTATAACTCCATTCATGGTAGACCTCGGGGCGGCAAGTTTGCTGCTGATAGCGGGCTGAATACTCTCTCGGATAATAGATTCACTTTCGTGTTTTGACGGTGTCGCATCGGCATGGAGTCCTATCAACAAAGCCAGATTCAGAATCAACAGGTCGTCTTCGGAAGCGACCTCAACGGGCTCGGTGAAGAACTCCCACGTCGTCGAGTCTCCATCGGTATAGCAATTACGAGCTCGCGTCTGGACTTCATCAATGTCGACAATTGGGTGAAGATCGCCGATTACTTCCTGATATACGCCTAATAGTCTCCTGGCATCTTTCAGGCTCATCAGCCCTCGAAACTTGAGAAGAGCTGACGCATCGCAGGCTGGTGTTTGGGTCTGGCCGGCAGAAGCTTTGTCTTGGTTAAAGACTACTTCATTGAACTCGATATCTGAGGTAACGTTTAGATGTGGTGGGTGCCGTGATTGCGCGGCAGAAAAGCTGCCCCTCGGTGGTTCGGCTTGCGATTGCGATTGCGATGATGCATTGAGGCTATTATCTGGGCTAGGCAATCCGTATATCGGCCGGGGCGGGTTTTGCCAATTCTGCTCGATTGCGCCCACGTAGTCCCCAATAGCGGTCGCGTCGTTCATAAGAGTTGACAAGAAGTCTTCATTGTTGCAATCGGTCGCCTCAAAGGTGGGTTCGGGTGGGCTCTGGCTCGATGTTTGAACTCGAGACGCTAGGCTGTTCAGCTGGCCTTGAAGACTGGAGAGGATCTCCATAATTGCGTCTTGGTTATTACTAGACGTGCCGCTACAGTCAGCGGAAGCGATGGAGAATATGGTAGTTGTGACAAACCATGAAGAAGAAGGAGAGGAGCTGTTTCGCTTCTCCTGGCGTTGGATCGTTTCGACGATTGCTTGGGGCCACTCCTCTGTTCCAAGGAAGCTATCGTAACTGCACGCCTGATCGCGACCAGCGCAATATTTGCATGGCTGACGACCATCGCATTTGCCCTTGCGCCGGCGACAGGCATCGCAGGCCCGCAAAGCATAGGGAGCTCGTCGCTTGCCCGACTCTCCGTTCGAGTTGCCTGGCCGCTTTGCCACGCGTGCCTCCCTTATCTGCGACATTTATTGTGTCCTCGTTCTGATCTTATCGGGGTCCGGGCGGTATCGTCAACAGGAAGAGCGCGCTGCTTGAAGGTCTACGTCGGACAAGAATGATTGGCAATGTGTGAAGTCACAGCTGCATCGGTATGCAGGTCGCACAAATCGACGTTGGAAAGATCACAAAGACAGGGCAGATGACCACGCATGCAAAATGACGAGAAACACGTAGCTGGGTATGGGGCGTTATCTTTTCGAAGGCGAACATTGGACGGCGACCATTCCCCAGACCCGCACCGGCTGCCGGGAACCCCTTTCCGGGGTGCAGATAAGGGTCAAGGCGGTTTCTACGAAGGTTTCTCCTTATCCTGATAGAGGGCCTTATCATGCTGAGAATGCGGGGGAAACATGCTTGACCCTTGTCCGAAAGGGCTAAATCAATTGTCGGCCGGGAACCTCCTCAGCTAATGGTGCACTACCCGATGCCTCCCTCTATCTTTTGCGTACCTGGTAGCTGAACATGCTATTTGAAGCTACCGAATTCCGGTCCCTCATCTTCGCGGCAGTTTCAGCTCCCGTCACAGGCACTCTGTACTCCAAGGCCGTGCCGGGCGGTTGGCCCTCGACAGCATGAGGAAAGGGAAGGTATTCAGGCATCAAGTCCATCTGCACGAGAACAGTTCCTTGATCCCATGAAATATGTTCATGATAGAGCCGGTCCCCGCGGATATTTACCACCGCTGTGAATGGGACCTCCACATACTTGAATGTGGGTGGAATTCCGGGGACGCTAGACACAAGCTTTGTTTAGCGCCCACATCGCGTTAGATAAACCCCAGTCACAGATGATCACTTACAGCCAATCCACGATTTTGTTATGCGTGAATTTGTAGATGAATTCGTCAACAATGCGGTCGATGCCAATTGTTCGGCTAATGAGTTCCAGTTCCGTGTCATCCGAGTTACTGAAGATGAAGTTGTTCCGGTAGAACTGAGTCAAGGGTGCGCGTCCAATCCCGCCAGTCAACTGCGTGCTTTGGTCAACTGTTTAGGTCCCTGCATAGCGTACGCGGCGTATCTACTTACAGTAGGCACATGATTCACATAAGGTTGATCAACCATGGTACTCATCGTATGCTCAACCGAGCGATCCGCAAATTCGTAGTATGTGTGTTCGTCCCAGATACTTTCGAGGTCGAAATATGGGCCATTCATGAGTGGCTTGAGAAACGATAAGTTCCTTGTATGCGACAGCGACTCTGCCCAGTAGTCGAAGTCATCTTGGAATGGTGTTGCAAAGCGAGAGGACTTCGCTTTCGCATATCTGTAAGTTGTGACACCAGCGACCTTGCCTGTTACAGATATAGGCTGGCCTGCTAAATGATGTTGCACAGGAATTTCAGCCTTTTTGGGGCTTTCGTCATCTGACGAATTGGCGTACACGACACCGCCGACAATGCTGGGGAAGTTGCCCAAGACATCCGCAACCGCATTCCACAGCGTTGAATCGTATGCTATTAGCCAATCGACTTAGTTTTTCATCTGGTGCGGTGGCCATTGTTGGAGCTCACCAATGATTCCAAAACGACTCTGCGATTCCAACTTGTCGCAACTCTGCATCGCCTCCAAAGCGTATCTCATGACTTCTGCAACATCGTCGCCATGGGAGATTGCCTGCGCTTGAATACTGACCACCACATAACCTTCCTCGGCCCATTTTACAAGTGCCGATGGAACGCCATCAATGATTTCCAGGTGCTTGGAGGAGTCTTGCTGCAGAATTATGAGGCCGGGTCCATGGCCTCGTCGTGAGAGTGGTGGCAGCAGGGTGATGCCTTCACGAAGCTGCTGTGGCCGCGCTTGCGGCAGCGGCGCCGGAGGTTTGCTGATGTCTGCGTACATGTTTGAATCTATTCGATTTCTTTGTTGACAATTTGGTGGTAGAACCTTGATTACAATTGTCAAACTGTTGCTCTTATCTAGTAGCTATCAAGCAAATGCAAATTATCTTATGTACGTGTCAAAGACTCCTTTACAACCTGAATTAAGGATGTTCCGAGGAGCATACATGGGCAAACTTTTGCGTTTGGCATAGCTCCCATTGAATTCCCATGGGTAGTCGTCGCAGCTACATCCGGAGTGGCTGCGAGACGCATAGGACCGGGGTCCGTTCCGTTCCGATCGGAAGTTCCGTGATAAGGTCCGTTCCCCACACGACCACACCCAAGCCCATAGTCACCATACTATGCAATTAGGGGACTTCAGCATCACGAATGGATGGTCACCTACCGTAAGATGTGTTTCTTAGGATGAACACTTGCAGCGAAACTCAGCTCATCGTTGGTCTACCCCACGAAGTCCCCTGCCCTCTTCAACGCGGATGCATCCCTGTAATGAGTTGATGGCATTACGATAAGCCAACCGGAAGGTGTTTTAAGAATAGATCAGCTTTCGGAACAACCGTTCCTGTGCCGGGTGGGAAGATGCCACTGTCAATGTCACTGTGAGCCTGCTCTATGGAAATTGCGGTACAGGGTGTCTGACTTGCGTGTAACCCCGTGTTGGCTCCATTGCCGTATCCAATGTTGCCGTGCAGCCATCATTTGGAGGACGTTGGAACAACGATTTGAAATAACAAGTCGTCATCGCGCACACACCAGTCTGCTTTCAGATGACTCTCCTTACTTGTCACAACCACCAGGACTGAATACATCAGCATTTTGGCAGCAACTTCGTTTCCTTGGTATAAGCCAACTACATTCTTTGTCAACCTACAACTATGACGACCAGAGCGGAGTCGTATGACGCCATTGTCGTTGGCGCCGGTGAGTCGTTCGGGCTCGTAATCAGAAAGTAATTGGACAATGACTAACATGCACTGGTAGGCTGGTTCGGGCTGGCAGCCGCAAAGGCTTACAGCCAACTCAACCCTACTGCGAACCTCGCCGTACTCGAAACAGCCGAGTCTTGCGGTGGGACATGGTCAAAGAACAGACTGTACCCGGGCTTGAAGTCCAACAACATGATCGGCACCTACGAATATCCTGACTTTCCCATGTCCGAGGAAGTCTACGGTGTGAAGCCGAACAACCATATCCCAGGCGCAATCCTCCATCGCTATCTTACCGACTTCGCCAAACACTTTGGCTTCTTCGATCGAATCCAATTCAATACCTCCGTGGACTTGGTTGAGCGCCTCGGAGACGATGGCTGGCGGTTGTCCGTGACCTCTGCTGGTGGAGCCCGCACGATCGAGACTGAGAAGTTGATCCTGGCCACTGGTTTGACCTCAACACCTAATATCCCTTCATACGAGAACTCCGAGAACTTTGGAGGGCCTCTCTTCCATGCCAAGGACTTCTGCAAGAAGGCTCCTGAGTTGAAGAACATCAAGAATGCCGTAGTCGTTGGCGGAGCCAAGTCCGCGTTTGACGTCGCTTACGCCTTGGTTCAGGATGGCACAACTGTCGACTTGATCGTTCGTCCCAACGGCCATGGCCCTGTTTGGATTGCACCTCCTTTTGTCACACCTCTCAAGAAGCGTTTGGATCAGCTGCTGAACGTTCGATGTATGTCTTGGTTCAGCCCCTGCCCTTGGGGTTTTGAGGACGGCTACGGCGGCGTCAGAAACTTCCTCCACGGAACTGCTGTTGGTCGATTCATCGTGGACTCCTTCTGGAAGGTCTTGAGCGGCGATGTACTTTCAGCAAACGCGTACGACTCTCATCCCGAGCTGGCAAAGCTCAAGCCTTGGCACTCTGCTTTCTGGATCGGCAGTGGTCTCAGTATTCTCAACTACGACAGCAGTCTTTTCGATCTCGTCAAAGACGGCAAAATTCGAGTTCACATCGACAACATTGACCGTTTGGAGCCACACCGTGTCATCCTCGCATCTGGAGAACAGCTAGATGCCGAAGCCATCATCTGCTCCACGGGCTGGAAGAAGGAGTCAACCATCAAGTTTGCCGGGCTCGGAGAGGAGAAGTTCGGTCTCGCTGTCACCCCCAGCGAGAAGCGGGAGCTCGATCAGGACGCTGATGCCAAGGTCCTCTCCTTGTATCCTCGACTCGCCGCACAGCCAAAGCTCAGCTTTCAGCCCAAGGAGGCCAACCCCTTGCGCTACTACCGCTTCATGGTTCCGTCCACGATGATGTCCAAGCGCAACCTCGCCTTCGCCGGCATGATCTCCACAGTAAGCACCTCTGTTTGCGCGACGATCCAGGGACACTGGATTGCGGCATACCTGAGCGGCAAGCTGGACCGTGAGCCAACTACGGAGCAAGAGATTACGGATGAGATCATGCTCCATACCCAGTGGGGCAAGTGGCGCTTTGGAGCATGTGGCTATGGCAACAGCCTCCCCGATTTCGTCTTCGAGGGTCTGCCTTATGTCAACATGCTGATGAAGGATCTTGGTTTGGAAACACATCGCAAGTCTAGCGGCTTCCAGGAGCTCACCTCACCTTACTTGCCGGTCGACTTCCGAGGATTGGTCGACGAGTGGAAGATTGGACATGACGTTGATGAGTCTGATAATGGTTCGTCGAAGCTTGGCAAGGCGGAAGTTGAGGTTTCGCCGGTTTGATTCCGTCAGATATAATGAGCCGAGTTCAGTGTGTTGATGTGCGCTACTGGCGTATTGTCTATAGCTCATGCTTCCAGCTCTTTTCCTTTGTATGTTCCTGGAGTTCAATATTGTCACATTCACGTTCAAGTTAAAATACTTCATACCCATTTTTCAATCATAACATTTGAAGCCACTATTATCCTGGAAGAATCAGGGTCGGCACGATGCCGACCAGCCTACCTTATTTCAACCTAAGCTTTCTCGACCACATGCAGCCACGCGTGAAAGCTAAGCCGCAAGGCTCGGAGCAGCCTAGAACTGAGGCAAGATCAACAAGCTTACCATCAATGCCATGTTTCTTCATGACTTAGGTCCCAAACAAACAGAAGCGCCTATGACGGGGCGGGCGGTAAGGCAGGGATTTACGGTCTGGGGGGTTGTTCGGTTCTCTACTGGATGGTCATGTGTGTAGTAGTGTACGCGGGTTTCGCAGGCTGTAAACGTCACATGACCTTGAACGAGCTTTTTCTAAAGACATGAAATAGTGATACAGCTTTTCTTCCGACACCCTCGGGAAAATCAAGCTATGATAGGTAAGTTTTCCCCCGGGCCCTGACGACGCCGTAGACTACCTTGCCGTGTTGCCGCTTCAAGCGAAGCTGAGCAAGGGACGGCTAAATTTTACCCAGTTCCATCACCTACGCGAGACCTCATCTCTTTCGGAGTCCTCCCCACACCCAATCAAGCACGAGATCCAGGCCTCCGTACTTCATTCAAGCCGCCACGACGCATCCTAACCTTGCAAGAAAATCACGTCAACAGTCTCTGTCATGGCAGGCAGCATTTTAAGAGAGCTACCTTGCTCAGCCCACGGGCATTATTGCGTGGCGATGGCCCATCTACCGCTCTTATCAGTGGGTATCGCAAGGCATGAGCCGCTCGGGCCTCCTTTTGAGGTCGCCGACGTCCCCTCACCGCTTGCTGGGTTCTTGCGAAGATTGCCAAGATGAACGCCGAAACCCCAACGCGGAATATGATAACATCTTGGATTTGAAAAGCGGCAGGCGGCAGACGGCAGGACTAAGGGCTTGTCGGGCTTCGTCATCGTGTGCGTTCTGCCCGAGAGGGGGCCGGGAAGGGTTTGGATGTTGAAGGAAAACATCAAAACTCCAAAAAAGCAAGTTGAAGCAAGGTCAGGAACTTGCCTGCTTTCTGACTAGTCACACGTACCCTGTTCGCGGTCAGTCTGTCTGATCGCTTGATGATCTACGTCCTACGCTGTGATTTGTTGGCCCGCCCCTGTCACTGTCTCATACCCCTGCGTGCCAAATGATGCCCTGATCATAATAATACGAATTAGCCGACAAAGCCGACCTTTCTGCTAAAACATGCATCAATAGGCGAGATCTTATCAGAAGCAAACGGCTTTTTCTCCCTACTTTAAATAGGGCAAAATTCATGAACGTTTTCTGTTATTGAGACATGGGATCTAAGACCTATGTTTCTTCTTTTCAGCCGGAGTTGTCGTCTCACTCTGGGTTGACAGCGCGTCAGGGTTGTCTACGTAATGTTTGACAACGTAGCAGATCGTCGTCGCATTGAAAAAGTGCATGTAAAATTAGTCTGAAAGCAGAGTGTGCCTTGTTAGCGGATGAAACATAATTTGCCCCCATGAAGATCGAAGATTGTTTGATTGGCATGGAACGAGGTTCATACGGGTCTTCATCGGAATCTCTTTGGGCCTGGAACTTGCTCTACTTTGGTGTTAGTGGGGGATCGTCGATGGATGGTGCCCTTCCCCTCAAGTCCCACTCGCCGGCTTGCTTGGCAGGGTATACTTCAACTTAATGCCGCCCCCAGTCATTAGGTTTTCAGCGCCCAACAGCTGCCTACATCAGTCAACTTGAGATGTGACATATCTTCCTGGAGTGCTCCGCCACTTCACAGTTGGCCTCCCGTCTTCTGGATCGTCCTCCCATTCGCAGCAGCAGCTTCAGGTACCGGAGATCAAGATTCTATTCGCAAGCTTCTCCAAATGGGGAAGTTGAAAGCCGAAAATCTCACGTGGCATCGAGAACCCTACATGAGATTCAGCTAGGGACGCGGAATCTCCCCGAACCATCAACCGCGTTGTATGCCGTGTCGTATCCCGCGATTGACCACGACAGCAGGGTCTGAGCGCAGGCTCCAACCTGAGCAACACAACTGCTTCACCGAATTCCCACTTACCGTTAGTCAGACCTGGACGAAATGTTTAGACTGTTGACTCAGGATGAGATACGGAATGTGGCTGTTTCTAGTCCAAAGTCTCTACAGAATTCTCCGTCGCGGCCAGAGACGCCATCTGCAAGGGGAATGGTAACTTACAAGGGGTAGATTCACCGGGGTTGAAAGACATCACCCCATTTAAGGCATCCCAATGAGCCGCCTCACTTTGCTAACGGCTTGACTTCGGAATCTGCGCCTAAGGTTTCCCATTGCTGCCAATCAAGGCCCGGAAATCCTTGGCTTCATTCCATGGCGGCTATCACATAGCGCTAGCTGGCATTCAGGATGCGAGCGGAGGGCTAAAGAGGGCTGACTTCTACAGCGAGATACCAACCCGCCGGAAATCACGCCAGGGGCTGAGTGTCGAGTTACAAATAGTCCATCCACTAGCTCGTGGGGGCGATCCATAGAGACTCGACAAGTACCCGTGAAGTAAGCCCTAATATGAAACTTGGGGCCATGATATCTACCGCTCCACTCAGAAGCACCCATAAGTAATACGGGGAACATGCCAGAGTCGCATCCGCGATGTTTGAATGCATGCACGATACAAAGTAAGAACCAACAGCCAAGCCCTTGAAGCAAATCACCCTGGGAAGGCGTCTGATCCCCGAGTGACAGCTGGATGCTAGGGCAGGCTTACTTCCTGTGGAGAATGTCCTCTTTCGATCAACTAGGCTACTGGGCACGCTGTCGCTACGTTGACCGAATTTGAGAATTCCGTGCCGTGTTTTGCCTCGCATGGTCAAAGCTCTATCATATTTCCTCTTGGCAACCAAGATGTATGCTTCGGGATGTAGCATGGATGCTGGACTCATGTCCATCCCGCATGCGTTGATGAATGCAGATCTGCAGGTCTAATCAAGTCATCGCCGACACTAAGAATTCCATGATAAAAGCAGCCTCCACGGCACATTCTTGATCACTCAACTGTATTGTGAGACGTGGTTCAGCTACTAGGCCGAACCCTCTTCGTCAGTGCTTTAGACGATCTGTCTCCTTTCGGTGGGAACCGACCCTATTCGTTACCGCCTTTTCTTCTTTTCAATCAAATCCGTACTTCCAACCACCCTATCTGGATGCTTTCTGAGACATCTATCGGGCCTGTTTCAACATTCTACCGACTACTCCACGCCTCGATGATGAACTAGTCAGCCTACCACATTGTTTACTCACAAGTTCGTTATTAGACGAAGCGATAACGCGTTTTATGAGAAGTATGTTCAACTTTAATCGTACGTGGGAAGGAGTTCCTGGCACTAACTATCAAAGATTGAATCAACGACATGGAAATCATGGAGCTCGTTGACAACAGACCACAATCTCACCGCTTCAACTGCGATTGGAAGACGTGCAATAAGGTACCGTCCTGCTCGACTGCGTGGATAAGCAACACGCCTGTACCACCATTGCCATTTGCTAATGATGTTCTCTTGTCAGGGATTCAAGCGCAAATCCGACTTGCAACGACACTACCGAATTCACACAAACGACCGGCCGTTCCCGTGCCCAGCGCCAGGCTGCGAGTCAAGCTTCATCCAGAGAAGTGCTCTGACGGTTCACTTACGAATTCACACTGGAGAAAAGCCTTATGAGTGCCAGTATCCCGGCTGTGACAAGCGGTTCGCAGATGTAAGTTTGATTGCGCGTCGTACAGCCTGTCGGAGAATGCCCCAAACGGTCATGTTGTATGCATAGTTGTATTAACTTCTTCAAAGTCTTCCAGCTTTTCTCGACATCGTCGATTACATGTAGGAAAACGCCCTTATACATGCGCCGTTGCCACATGCAGGAAACAGTAAGTTGAAGCTCAACGGGCCGCCAGATTGATTTTGCAAATCTAACTCTTCCGAAGCTTCGTCCGAAAAGTGGCAATGGTGCAACACCACAAGCTCCATCACAGAACCAACGACGACGCTAAGGAATTCACGGGCCAATATTGGAACTCGCCACCGCGCCACGATGAAGTAGCCGCTACAAGTACCGCTGTCATGATGCCACCAGGGGTTGATGCAGCGTCGAGGGAGAGCCCACGGGCCGCAGGACACACCAGCTCCGCTGAGCTTCATAGCGACGATCGTGCTGGAGTTGCCGAACGTTTCGAGGAATCTCCTCTCGCCACTTCGTACAGACAAGCATATGGAAGAGTCCACTACGACTACTCAACGGCCGACGGGCAATTCTTTTACGATGATTCCCACAGTTCCCAAGGATCGGAGCAAGCTTCAAGTCCAATTGATGACTTCGCGAGCCAACAAGTCAGCTCTGGATGGCCTCCTCACCACTGCAATCCGCCGCCTTCGTATTCGAACCCTATTTCCGTACCGGAACTATGGACGCCGTGCGTCACTGCCTCGGGTGGGCATGCGGCTGGATTCTACGTTCATGAAACGATGTCATCTCCGCCCGGTTTACAGCCAGTATTGGGATTCCCACCAGCTATCCCGTACGAGGTGCCGCGACCACATGAGTTGAGTTGGAATCCTTATCAGCCATGGCCGCAAGAGGGGAGGTGCCATGCACAAGATTTCTATCATCCAAGGGTCTCGGCAAGTTTGGATCCAGCTCTGTTCGACTGATTTCGGGTCTCCAATACCTATTTGCTTGCTTCACATACACAACAACAATCATTTGGTCGACAAATCTTCATCATGATGTAAGATAGCATGAGTGGACATGTATGCCTCTCCTTGGGACCAGCGTTGCGTAATGGCACTACACGGTAATAATACAAATTCATCAAGCAAAAGTTGCCTCTCGTAGTTCTAGAATCCTGTTTTAGAGAAGCAATTGACGTTTTCTCGCTGTCATTAGCATTCGAAAACAACGAGCGAGATCTAAGACGAACGTTTTGATTGACGAGTCGTTGCATGTTTTGTTAAGACTGGGTGACTCAACTGGTGAGACATCGTCAGGAATTCTATCAATCCAGCCGAATCTGAACCGGCAAGGCAAGCCGGGTAATGTGATGTCTCAGGTACTAGACCAATCTCAGTTCAATGGCTGTCCAGGAAATGATGATACACCGCGGAGTATGCCCAAAAAGGTTATGAATCAGTCTACTTTGGGGCTGTTGGGACGGTTAAAAACGATAAATGCGAGAGCCAGTATGATAATACACAATTGTCTGCTATGAGTGCTTACGACGCGACAATTTCCCCCTGGATCCGGAGCCGGAGGATAGCAGATTTCTAACACGACTCAAAGTCAAGGCAACCGCAATCCTTCCAGACGTCCCGGCTGGTGGGGCCGGCGCCGCGCAAAATTCGGGCCTGCATGCGGGATATCACCGGCGGGAACCAGCGCGCATTCGGACGGTGATCAAAATTGCATGCATGGCGGCGGGGACCCGTGGTGGATTCAAGGTCGTTTCGAGCCTCTTGAAAACTAGTTGGCTGGGTTAGTCCGGGAATTTATGCGAGACTTCAACGGGCTCGGTGTTCTGATGGTTTGACTGGCTGGTTTAGTACAGGGGAGCTCGCGCTTGCAACTTCCTGATTGGCAGCGGTGTGGGGGGTCCGATGCAGTGTCAGCCATGCATTTTGCGGATGGAGATTCGAGATTGGCATTTGGGAAAACTGGTGGGATTTCCTCTGCAGTTTTTGAGTTTTGCCTAGACACTCTTCTGGTGCTTTCCTGGCTGTCATGGTGTTCTGTTCATTGATTGAGGGAGCAAAAGACTCACAGTCAAAGGTTATGGCCGCCCCGGAAACTAAGAGACAGGCCCCAGCCACAGCCATTTGAGTTTTGTTACGCGCTAAGCGCCAACTCATCGCTTAGTCTGGGGTCAACGTCATAGAACACAGTCCGTTTCTTGCTCAATCTCATTAGCTCTGAGCTATCCGTGGATGATGTCAATTGCAAAATGGCTTTCACATGATACAGACTAGAAGACAGCCCATTGAAAGAACTGGCTTCAACTTTGAAAGGCTGCGGAATAACCTCGGAAATTGAGTCCATGCAGCTGCAAGTCAAGTTAGCGGTTAGCCACAGATGACGCTAACAGAGCCAAAGTTGTTTCGGTGTTTGTTCAGCAACAAAGAAGGCCGGGAACCTTATCTCTGTGCAACAGTCTAATGCAGCCTTTCACCTCTTCTTCCGGTGCAGCATTCGCCCTTCCCGACGGCAGCTCCCGACATCACACTTGCCAACATCAACAGCCACCAAGAGGACGAGCCCGGGGGAGGCAACTCACGTGTGTGGCCAATGGCCACTGCAGATCGCTCGATCGCTAACTGGCTAGGCGGTGAGGTGGATGCTGCATGGCCCGGTGGGTCGGCTGGCGGACCGTTAATGCCGTTATTACCTGCCTCTCCCCCAACCTTTCATGACCCCGCAGCGGTGCAGCACTCGCTATCAGAAACCACTCCATCTCACTCACCCTTCCTCTCTCAATTTTTTTTCTCATCTCTCTCAAATCTACCAACATTCAGCCTGAGAGTGTGTGAAGAGAGAGGCGAAGAAGCGAAGACGACGGGAGAATTGGAACCGTGACATCGAATCATGCCTCAAAGAAAAGACAGGGACCCTAATGCATTTCCGACCCGACAGCTGCTCGTCCTTGGTAAATCACACCCCTCCATCTTGCTCTGTATGGCCTGCAACGCGCTGACACCGCAAACTCAGCAATATGTCGTTTCTCAGAGCCCATCGCCTTCAACTCCATCCTGGCGTACACGTTCGACATGGTAAGGGACTTGGGCGTTGAAGACAAAGAAGCACCTTTTTACGCTGGTCTTTTGGTTTCTGCCTATGCCGTCGCGGAAGCTCTCACCTCCATGGGCTGGGGCGCGTTGTCCGACCGTGTCGGGCGGAAGCCCGTGGTGCTTTTCGGGCTTGTGGGTGTGGCCACCTCCAGTTTAATTTTCGGTCTCGCAAAAACCTACTGGGTCGCACTCTTGGCACGATTCATCGGAGGATCATTGAACGGTGAGTCTCACAACCTCTCAAGAAACGCAACACAGCATGACGCCGCGAAAGACTGCAATGTCCATACTGTTCAGCCAGAACCCGAACCTCAAAACCCCTTTCAATGACATCATTTTGGCTTCCACGCCTCATTTCCATCATCGAAAACTAACAGTTTAACTAGGCAACGTGAGCGTTATGCAAACTGTTTGGCTCCCCCTCCCATTGAATTTTGGCATTCCCTAACTGTTAGGCAGATGGTGGCTGAGATGGTGAAAAATCCCGACCACGAACGTGAGTTTTCCGCCAAAATCCGGGGGCAAAGTCCGGTGGCTCTGTCTTACTCGGCGATCCCCTGTGTAACCTTGCTAACAATTTTGATTAGCCAGGGCGTATGCCGTGCAGCCGTTCGTCTGGACTCTTGGCGGCATCATTGGCTCTGCCATGGGTGGCTTCCTCGCCCAACCGGCCAAGTTTTACAAAATCTTTCCCGAGGACGGACTCTTTGGACAGTACCCTTATCTGTTGCCGAATCTTGTGTCTGTCGTTGTCATTATAGCCGCCGTCATCCAAGGAATCTTCTTCTTGGAGGAGACTCTTCCGCCGAAACATGACTCGGAGGATGACTTCACCGAAGCCGTGGCCGATGACGACTTTATCGACGAGAGAACCCCGCTCCGAAGAGCCCCGCGAAGAAGCCTCAACCACCGCCGGTCGATTTCCACCAGCCACTCGAGGCCGCGTTTCGTGGAGTCGAGTTTGCCTCTCCCGATTGAGCACGACTTTGATCTCAGACGTTCATCTTTTGGAACGGTGCACTCGATCAAGGTTGTTTCTGACGAATTGAGGAGCGATTTGCTGCGCCAGAATGGCCGCCAGAACGGCCGCTCTCAGCAGCCGCCAAACAACAAGCCCAAAGTCAAGACTTTCAACTTCACCGTTATCATGCTCACGATTACACTGGTCATTTTCTCGTATCACCAAATGGCGGCTGGCTCGCTTCTCCCCACCTATATCCTCGACGAACCCGCGGCGCCTCATGGACAGCTTGACCTGAGGGGTGGCCTTGGTTATGACGTCCACGACGTTGGAACATACTTGGCAGTCAATGGTTTCCTGGGACTCCTCATTCAGGGTGTCATTTTCCCGATTTTCGTCGAGAAGGTCGGCGTTTGGGGCTCCTTCATCTGGATGGTTGCGCTCTACCCGACGGCGTACATTCTGATGCCGTTCTTATCGGCGTTCCCCGATGTCGTCACCCAGGCCGGAATCTACTTTTCTCTGGTGCTGCAGAGTTTCTACGGCATCATCGTCGGCCCGGTCACGTTGATCCTGCTCAAGGACGCGACGCCCTCGCCTCAGGCGCTCGGCAAGGTCAATGGCTTGGCCATGTCAGGCGCTTGCCTCGCCCGCACGGTGTCTCCGCCTCTTGTCGGTGTTATTTACAGTTTCGCAGGCTCTGCAGCGGCCTGGTGGAGTTGCTCTGGTATTGCTTTGATTGGAGTCTTGCAGGTTCTCTGGGTCCCGAGGAAGCATATTCATATTGACCATGTGGAGGTCGACAACGGGCTGGCCCGGCAGCTGACGAACAATTCGCAGAGAGGAGATGAAAACCGCGGCCGGGTTTGAGGTGCGGCTTTCACATATACATGGCTATGGAGTCGATGGGCTTTGATTTGATACGAGTTTTGGCTACCTCTTATGATGATGCTGTTTGAATCATGTTTGCAGTTGTCATGGGTCACACACGGGAGTTTTTCACGATGTTTGTTTCATCTACTCACGGCACTCACGGCTGGATTTCGGTACGATGCAGTTTGTCAATGCTTGGTCTTAATGAGGGCTTCTTTCTAGGATTATATAAAACGTTTCTTTGCTGCCACTTGTGCTCCCTTTGAACATGAGAGTTTGAGATCAGCAACAGCACAGTTGCAGTAGAGAATGCGTAGTATGTGTACAGCAGAAGACGGCAGTAATCACAACGCAATTCTAGGTTTACGAAGACAACAAATCAAAGCAAGAACTCCCAACCACACTACATCTACTGTCACATCCGAAGCAGCAACCATGTCCGCTACAGCAACTACAACAATGGTTGCGCCTGAACTTTCTAATGTTTCAAGAGCTGCGACTATGATGTTTAAGGTCGCAGCTATGCTTATGTTGGATAAAAGACCGGGAGATAGGGTTGGTGCAGATAGACGCCTCGCCTATCGAGAGAACCCGCCTTGATTGATGACAGACATGCAATATCCAAAGACGCAATAGTCAACTTATGTACACCGAAATTGAAACTCAAACACAAAGGTAGCGAGGACGACAGCCCGTACACGATGAAAACGTCATTGAGCAAAACGGCGGAAGGAGCAAAAGGGCAAAAGTAAATCTGCAAGATTGCGATGTGACCGCCTCAGTGATATTATTGAACCTAGGTCATAGGTTGGCGCTAAAGCGTCAGACCTCAGACACGGCATGACTACTAGTGTCGGCGCCCGTAGGTTATTAGATTACACTAATATTTATACAAGAAGTAAGTATGTACAGCCCTTTTGTTACAGTTCCAAGGACGTTTGAGCATTTTTGGGGGTTGTCGCCGGGTCGGCTAGTCAGCTACGGCACATGCGTCCGTCGTTGGCAACGGACCAGGCATCGCTGCCAACTGCAGCAACGTTGTACAACAGTCCCTTGGGGTCGTACTTCTGCTTGATCTCGAGAAGCTTGGGGTAGTTGACACCGTAAAAGGTGTTCTGCCAGTCCTTCTGCTGGAAGTCGGCCTCGTTGATGTACGCACCGGCGCCGGGAGTGGCGGCCTCGATGACAGGCTGGACAACCTCGGTCATACGGGTTTGCTCGGCAACCATCTCGGAGTAGGGGACCTCGAAGCTCCAGGGCAGGGTGAGAGAGACCTGGACGATGGAGTCGCGCCATTGAGGCAGGACGGCGTTGTCACCACCAAAGTGCGAGACGTTCAGTCCGACGCCAATGTAGGTGACACCGAGCTCGACGAGAGCCTGGGCGGTAGGGCCGAACTCGGGAAGCTTGGAACGGGGGAGCAGGCGGCCACCGAAGAGCTGGGTTCCAACTTGGATATTGCCAGAGGGAAGTGGGCCCCAGTAGTTGTTGTAATGGTCGCGGTAGTTGTCGAAAGCAGTGTAAGTGGGCTCGAGGTCAACACCTAGGAGCGCGAGGGCATCGGTCAGAGGCTTGAGAATTGTCTCGACCTCAGCCTGGGTCTTGTTGTAGGCAGTCATGGCGGGAGACTGCAGGAAGCCGGGGCCGAAGAAGTAGATGATCATAACACCTTGGTCGACGATAGCAGGGAGGGCGGCGTGGAAGACATCAATGACGGAGTACAGCAGTGCCGTGTTATTGGTGTCGACAGTCACGGCAAACTTGGCGCCGGCGACGGGGGCATCGGGATGAGCCTTGACGGTGATGGAGGTCACGATGCCGTAGTTGCCGCCACCGCCTCCGCTAAGAGCCCAGTAAAGGTCCTGGTTCTCGGTTCGAGATGCCGTGACGAGCTCTCCGGTGGGAATGACAACGTCGAAAGACAGGGTGTTATCGGCAGCCAAGCCATAGATGGCTATGGGAGTTAGCAACAGGATTACTGATATTGGTCACAAACTTGACACTTACTTGCAAGAGCACTGTGCCCACCAGCCTGGATGTATCCTCCAGCGAGACCAACAGTAGGGCATTCTCCGGTCACAACAACCAAACCAGCCTCGTTAGCCGCGGCGATAGCCTCGAAACCCTGAATACCAGCGCCGGCCTTGAGAGCCTTTCCGACGTACTGCTCATCCTCCCAGTCGACGATCTCGGTGCCCTTCATGTAGTGGGTCCAGACGGCAAGACCACCGGCGCCGGTGGAGCGGCCATTGTAGTCGTGGCCGGTGTTGCGGATGACGAAACGCACATTCTTCTCATCGGCAAACTTCAACGCTGCCTGGATGTCCGCAGGCCCGGAAGCGTTGACGGCGTAGCTGACATAGTTGCCCAGAGTGCACGAAGCATTTTGCGGCAGGAAGGGATCGCAGCTCGCGTTCGCAAACAGGGGTGCCATCACGGAAGAAGAGGACTCCATGCTGTGCGCACGCGCGAGTCATGGTCAGCAGCTGTTCATCTCGTCTTGCAGTTGATCACCTCCCAGATGAGCAAAGCTCGGCCGGACGCGCAGAAGACGCGGTGAGGGCAGAAAAAAAGGACTCAATGGCAGAGCAGAAAAGAGACGGGAAAATACTTACTGAACCTCGGAGTAAAGCCACTCATCCTGCAGCCGTGCGCACTCAGTCGCATTGTAGTTCGCGCCGTGGCATGGCGTTCCCAATGGGACCGTAGCCACGAGACGCCCGCTGACGGTCGCGTTCAGCTTCGCCCACTCACACGGGGACGGCCATCCCTCGTCGCCGGGGAGATATTTGCACGAGAGCGTCGTGGAGTTGCTGCCCACGGGCGAGGCCGCGGCAACGCTTCCGCCGGCCAGCACCAGGGAAGCTAGATTAAGAATCGAGGAGCGCATCTTGTTACTCTCTGGCTTGGCGATGAAGAGAGGTGTGAAGGGGACGGAAGCTGGAACGTGCTTCTTTCGCTAACCCGCTGCAGGAAGGCAGAAAAAGTTGAGGGCACGAGGAGAAGGGGGATCAGAAACGGGGCGTCGCGCGCGGGAACCGTGGGAGGGTGTGAGGGTTTCTAATATCGAGTCTGCGACGCTGCCTGGTGGTCTGTCGAATCTCGCGGCTTTCCCCTCAATTCGTCTGCGTAATTGGATCCGGGTCCCGAACACCCGCTAGACGAAGGGAAAAGTGGCGATTGTTCGGTGAGACAAGCGGGATGCTGGTGAGCCTGGCTGTGGTTCCGGCCTGGGTAAGCAATGCCAGGCGGTTTCCGCGCATGTCTGCACAATTCAGGGCATGATCTCCGTAAGCGGAGGAAAAAATACCGCCTCCGAGTCGTCCGGCCGGCAGTCGGGGTTCCTGCATATGCAAGGGAACTTTTGGTTGGTACCAGCTGAAGAATCCAACGGCATCGAAAACGGGCTTTGTCCTCTTTAGCATAAAGGCAAGCACAGCCCTAGGCTCTTGTTCGAAACCCCTTGAACCAACAGCAGCTGCTAATCAGCGAACTATTCAATCTTGGCGGTGGAAACCCTGCCGCGGGGGTAGCATCTGCAAGGGAGCGGCGCGGGGGACCCGCTTCCCGGGGTTGGAACCGTTCGAGAGAGGCTGTTCCTCCGTGGTGGCCCGGTCTTCTCCGGTTGGGCTGTTGACCGACCCAGGGCCTTGACTCATGTGCCCTGCGGGCCGGACCAGTAACCGTGAACCTTAATTATGATAAACGAGGGCTTCGAGTTGTTCTACAGGCTAGAAAGCCCTGAAGATATGGACTTCTCTGCCGTATCTCCCAGAATCCTGGCTCCTCATCTTACTTGCGCCCGGCTTGCGTACGACTGGACGGCGTGTTGTGGGAGGGATTTTATGGCGGAATGATGCCGTCGAACTTTTGATAAATGACAGTATTTTGCCTGCCCGTGTGAACATTTCACAGATGAAGAGAGATGAAGATGGAGGGAGAAGTCGCAGATAGAGATGGCAGACCGATGCAAATGCATCCGCAAGGTCCTGCGCAAAATGATGGTCCGGTGCCTCGGATCCGAGAGGTCTAGAATTCGCTTGACGGTGATTTCGTTCTCGGCAACAGTCAACACGGACCCAAGTTGCCCGTGAGTCCGTGAGAGACAGAAACCTCTTGTCTTTGACCTGTCATTGGGTACCATCAACTTCTCGTCCTTGGTTGGTGTTTCTTGATGGCGTGTGTCCTTCCTTGAACTTCTAAATGCGAGCCCTATGCGTGGATCACGCACCGTGAGCACTTCAAACACATCGGTACCAAGTTACCAAGTTAGGGATCCAGGTCGTAGCAACCCCTGGCATATGTGTTGTTCATGTGCTCGTGCGAACTGGAGCCCTCAACTAGTTCGCACCCACAATGCCTGACTTGAGCCTAATGTACGAATATCCGTCCAGAGTGCACACACTTACCATTCCGCCGGTGCTTCTGATCTGCAACGATAGTGCATGGGCTGTACGTGCGCCAAGCAGGGCGAATCTTTAAAGACCTCTTGTGGGGCATTCTTCACCGGCCACAACTTAATATTAGCAGCCAGCCGTACCCAGGGCAATTTCGACGCCTCGCATTTGCAGTGCCGCATCGAAGCATGCGGAAGCAAGGGTCTGCCACACCTCCGCAACAGATAATGGTGTGCGTGTGAGACGTGGGGGAGAGAAAGCTCTGCGCATCTTACTTAACAGTGTGGCTGTCCTGGCCCCCCTTTCAGATTGAAGAAGCGTTGGAAGGTCTTCTCGAATCCTTTCCAGCCCTCCGAGCGCCCAACCAACTCCCTCCAACGACATGGGCTGGACGTACGGCGCCCCAGACGATACGCCGACCGATGGCCCGCAAATTACGGCAGTGACGACCACCTTCACGTCGATTGCGCTCATTCTCGTCTGCTTGCGGTGGTATGTCAGGACAACTGTGGTCAAAGCGGTTGGTAAAGGTGAGTTTACTCAAACCGCGATCTGCGGGGCCAGGGGAGCACGGTCGACTGACGCGCAGGCGAACCAGATGACTGGGTTATCATCGTATCTTGGGTATGCTCAACATCGAACTCTATCTCGTTGCCACGTGAAGCTGACCTTTTGATCACAGCTTGGAGCATGCGGCTATACTGTCTGCAGTGTAGTCCGTACGTCACCGTCGGCAATACCGTCTTACCCCTGAACCTAACAGCAAACAGAGACAAAATGGGGTCTCGGTATCCACGTCATTGAAGACATGCCAACAGAGAATATCCTGCACTTTGGAAGGGTGAGTGACTATGAATCATGATTTCAAGAGTTACTGTTAACTCAGAACAGTTACAATTCATCGGGGGCCCATTGTATGCTGAATCCTTCACGACTCATTTTTAACAACAGGAGATCGTCAGTACTGACGATTAACTTCTAGCTACGTGCTTGGCATCTGGGGGTTCAAGATGAGCTTGCTGTTCTCTTACCTTCGTTTCTTCCCGCAAGGAGCATATCGCATTGCCACCATCATCGTTGCCGTAGCTGTCACGATGGGTCATATTGCCTTCATTTGCGTTTTCATCTTCTTATGCACGCCTGTGAGGATTCAACAAATGCCGCGATAATCTTCTAACAACCTACTGACCCTTTTGTTATAGGTCGAGAAACAATACGATCCTTCAATTCCTCCTGAGGTTGGACATTGTGTCGACGCAATCACCTTCTACTTGACGTTCTCTTCCCTGACTATCGTCTTCGGCGTCATCATGTACGGCTCTTCTTCACTCTAGCCTCTGACATCTGCTAACCGTGTCGATAACAGCATGTTCCTCCCCTTCCCAGTTATTCTCAGATCCCAGATCCAGCAGCGAAAGAAAGTAGTCCTCCTCGCGCTCTTCATCCTCGGCGTCTTCGTTACCATTATCCAAGCGATCCGGATCCAGACCATCAAGAACTTGGTCAATTACCTCGACTCCGCGAAGAGCATCGAATGGTCCGTCATCGAGAACGACATCGGCATCATTATTGCCTGCGTGCCGACACTAGCCCCGCTAGTCAAGTACTTCGCCGAGAGGAGCCGTAGCAGCACCGCCGGCGCATCACGTACGAAGAACTCGGAATACGCGCTGCAGACGTGGAGGACGGGGCGGAGCGGAATGCAACCGCTTAGTGCTGGTGTGGATAGGCACGCTTCCATCAGTGCCACGCGCACGACGAAGCCGGACGACAGCACGGAGAACATCCTAGTGCAGGAGCCATCAGGAATCACGAAGACGACGGACATTCAGGTTTCAACACAGGACGGTTGGTCAGATATGGAGGATAAGACAGACCAACGCGGTGCGTGATGCTTTCGATAGAACAATAAACAGCAATTAATCAAAGTCTTAGCCGCGTTGCTCCCTAATCAATTTCCACCCAGCGCTCATTGACAGAGGAAACCGTCGTTGGCTAAAGCTACCTAGGCCTGAGGAGACTCTAAATCGTTAAGACTAAACGGTCTTGAACACTGGCGGTGTCTGCTAGGTATTCCGCTAGCATTGGAGACATTCCCTCATTTTCGGCCCTTGAGGGGTCTTCCCCTTCCGCTTGAGATTCAATTTCTAGTTTCGACCACGTGCTTTGTGGTGTCACCAAGTTGGTTTCATCGTGGAATGCGTCCAGGGGCCTGGTAAGATCTTGGATGCGACGCTTTGGCGTCTGGGCGGCAAACGGCGATAATTGTGGTTGGTCGTTTCTGAGGCTATACCCTCGGTGGTCTCGATGCATTGATGAGGAGATGGAGATCTCGGTTGATTGAGGTGTTATCCACTCGGCTGGCGATGACACATGAAGCCTTTGCAGCTGCGCCGACAAAGCGGTCGTCTTATTTGTGTTGCTGATATTGCGAAATGGTGTAACCGAACCACTCTTGCGGTTCCAGTCTCCGAGAAGACGATCCTCTGTCGCGGTATCACCCTGAGTACTATCCCTAGAGATTGTGTAACCCATTGAGACAGTAGCAAGACTGGCTGACCCCTCGCGAGCCAGGAAGGGGCCTATCAGGCGGTCTTTTCGTGGTACGCTCATGACGGATACCGAAGCCCTCAGATGGCAATACTAGGGATAGAGCCCATTCGCGAAGTGGATGTAATGTGTGTCTGTGTGGGACGAACGTTCCGTTTGGTGAAGAGCGACTGCACTAGATTTTTGTTGGGAGTTTGGAGCGGTCTAGACGCGTAGCGGCTGCCACAGCCACACATCCATGTCGTCCTATCATTGGTCTTGCAAACGACACATTCATTCGCTCAAAAGTCTTGGCAGTAAGATGGTAAGTTTATTCTGTGACAATAATCACGTGCGTGCTTCGAAATCTCTGCATCCTCCGCCTACGATAATCTTTCCCCTTGATCAAACTGTATCTCATCCATAGAAAGTCCTCCATGGAGAGTTTTCAGATACTCCTCGAATCTTTTTGTCTCATCTATGACCGTTCTGAGATGCACATACTCCATAGGGCACTGCTTGTAGGAAGCAAGCTGCCGAGCTGTTGCAATTGCGTTTCGAATATCTCTACCGTTGAGGTTCTCTTGGGCAAGTTCTTTCAGGTGTTGTGAGATTTGCGGAACATTGATGCCATGATATGTTGAAGAACTAGACCCCCTGGCCCGTGTGTCCACCGATTGTAACCGTCGGAGGAAATTTCCCCATATCTTGAGGCGTTGTTCCTCGTCGAGGTTATTGTACCTAAGGGTAAGCTGTATCCTGGGTTTGAAGGCCTCGTCAAAGGTACCAACGCGATTCGTTGTCAGAACCAATATTCCTGACTTCGATTAGCTACAAAACCCGACGAAAATGAAGGTCAGCAAATCACCATCATAATACTCAAGACGTCGTGGGAAGGGGGCATCGTGACCCTCCAGAATCAACCACAAGACTTTGGCGATGCTCTCTGGACTTTGCTTCTCCAAATGCGATGTGAGCTTCTCTCTATATTCTTTGCCTCAATTGATTTCGACATTCTGACCACGATTGAAAGCGAGTTCATGCTCTTCAGAGGCTCGTAGTATCGTCATTTCGAATCCTCTTACGTGGAAAATCCCGGCATTCTGCCTACCAACGCCGTACTTCTCCGAACCCGGGCAAATGATCCTCCGCTCAAACGCCCTACAAACCGAAAGGGTCTTTCGGGATCCCTCCAAGCGCGATACCCTTGGATTCTGGGTCCACAAGACACTCAAGATTTGGATCGCTCCAACGGAACGGAGAATACTGTTGATCCAAGGGCAATACAATACGACACACCACATGGAGCACTTCGGTCTGGAAATGACGAAGTTTCTTTCCACCCGAAAGCCCGTTGTTTTCATCCTGAGTTCTTTTTCCAATACGGCGAGTCGCTCGGCTTATGGGGACATCCAACCAGAGCAGTTACTAAGGCAGCTATGCATCCAAGTGCTGGAGAAGATTTCAGTTCCGCAGCCACTATTATTTTTGGCCCATATTGTGGAACAATTCCAGACAGCAAGCTCATGTATCGACTGGCTAAACATTTTGTGTCTAATAGCGGAACACGTTACCGACTTGCATGTTGTTCTGGACCTTGGAGTAGTCAGCATCGACCATGCTAAGCTCTTGCGAAGGACATTCCAATCAGTCCTCTGCGAGACGAAATCGAAAAGTAGGTTGAAGGTTATGCTGATGACTAGTCGCAAACTGCAACCTGTGGCTGATACGACGGAGATCGCCATCAGCCCTACTAATAGTCCTTATGGGAGAAATCGGTCGCCTTTCAAGCTAGGCTTACCCTCGGTACAAGAAAGACTTTGTTCGATACTTGAGGGAGAGACTGTGGGTGTAACGAGCGGATCTAACACTGCATCCGCAAGCGTCGTGTCAGAAGAATCTATGATGGCGATACAACGCAATCGGTGAGCTGTTCTAGCACAGGAGAGGCGCACACCTTGTGCAGAAACTGATGATGAGCGTCAGTGGTCCAACCTCCGATGCACGCCAAACGAACTCCACCTTGACATCCAATATATCGGCTTCTATCGAGTTAGATATCCATCCGAGAACCCCTCCAAGTTTGAAGACAAGGAAAGAAATAACGTTTCCCCCGGTCTGCGTGCATGATTGGACGCACGATAATTGCGTCTATTGCCAGCCGAACAATACCGAAGCCATGAGCAGAGCTCCTGCAACCACTTTTGGCTCAGACCATCGATTCACACAGGGGCTGCCGATCCTTACCGTCGAAAAACACAAAGTTACCATTGCCATTCTATGTGCGTTGCCACTGGAGTCAGACGCCGTTGAGGGACAGTTGGATGAGTATTGTCGAACAGGATCACTACCAATCGAGAAGGTTGCGTGGGATACCAACACATACTCTAGAGGAAGGATCGGTCGTCACCATGTCGTTATTGTCCACCTCGCCGGCATGGGAAAACGCGACGCTGTTGCTGCAGCCACCAATTGCAGGGCTAGCTTCCCAGACATCAACCTAGCCTTGGTGGTTGGTATTTGTGGCGGAGTTCCCTCGTATGTCAACGAGATTCGGAGGGAAATTGTGTTGGGAGACGTTGTTGTCAGTGAAGGTCTCGTCCCGTTTGATTTCGGGAGACGGTACCCTGATCAGTTCGTAATGAAAGACGAGTTGGTTGATATACTTGGGAAACCGCCGTTAGAGATAAGGTCATTGCTGAGCAAACTAAAAACCCAAAACGGCCGAAGATATCTCACACAGAGAACACGGCAGTACTTGGGAGACTTTTCACATGATCTTCGAAATTATGCGGTATATCCTGGTGTCGCCGAGGACAAGCTGTATGAGGAAACCTACCGCCACAAACATCGCTCCTCGTCGTCCTGCCGGATTTGCACCAATGGCAATGATTCGGTATGCGAAACGGCCAGATCATCATCTTGCGAAGCTCTCCAATGCAGTAACGATAAGTTGGTTCGTCGAACTCGTCTTGTTCAACAAGGCGGGTTGGGTCCAGCGATACATTTTGGTCTAATGGCATCGGGGGATCAAGTGATGAAGTCAGGCCAACATCGTAACGATATCGCAGAGCGACATAACGTCATAGCCTTCGAGATGGAGGGTGCTGGGGTGTGGGACACTTTCTCCTGTATAGTTATAAAGGGCATCTGCGACTATGCTGATAGCCACAAGAACAAAAAGTGGCAAAGATACGCTGCCGCTACCGCGGCAGCTTGTATGAAGGCATTGCTGGATGAATGGACTATGACAAGCTAGATAATATGCTTCTGTGGGTAGCTGTCAACGCCGGTCGGCGGTCATACACTTTATTCGTCTAAGTCAGACAAGAAATGGTTAAGATCAAAAGGGAGATAATGATAACCACGATTATCGCCACGGTCAAATCGGAAGGTAAATTTCACAACATGCATAGATCATTAAGTAGCCACAAGAAGCCTGAGCTGATTGCAGGAGAAATGGAATGGGAACCAACCGCCTTTGCAAAGCCGGATATGCTTCATTTACTCGTCGTATTTCGCTTTGATGACTTGGGGTTCCGAAATTGAAGTACACCAGAATAATACGCTGCACTAATGTAGCTTTACTTCGGCGATCTTCCAAGAGCCGTGTTTAGGAAAGCGCCGTTGGCGTTGACTTATAAGCCAACGCCACCAACTTGAACATGCAAACAATCAGACAGGGGTGGAAGACTTCTGTCGAACGATGGTAAGGGTCAAAACCTAGATTGGACAGAAGTCGTGCTCTATGGTCCTCGAACCAGAAATAGCAGCGCCCCGGAGGTGGCCGAGGAAAGGTTCAGCATCATGCCGATGCTGTGGGTGGATCAGAGGTTTTCTGACGACCCGACGGAACGGTTTCTCAGAGTCGAAGTACAGAATAGCAAACACAGTCGAACACCTGGTCTGGCCCCTGTTCGGTGGCTTGTTTGATAACACTTGGCAGATCGAGGGACAATGATGTGGCTCTCAGAAGAGCACTCATCAAATTTGCCCATTCTATCGGTCCAATCAAACAAAAAAGTAATTTCCAAGGCCACAAACAGCTACGTCGTGCGATGCCTATCTGCTCCTGCAATGTCATTCTTCTGGATGCCGGGGCTCGGCGTTGGACTCCGGGTTTCTCTACTTGATCCAAGGCTATTGTAGTTATCTTGGCCTCGTCTTAGCTGAGAGTATTTTCTTTCTGTTTATGATCCTTGGAATTTACCAGAGATATTTCTGGGAGCAGATCGTGTCCTTCGTTAACTGTCTGAACAACGGGAAACTCATTGGTGGAAACAATCACTCTTGAGCACGAACAACCAAAGCGCCAGTGAGCATGGATCTTGACGGTTCGGCGTGTTCTTTGCAGGGAATCATTCATTCTTGGGCTGAAGAACGTTGGATGCTACCAGCTCAGACCCAAGATCCATGGCCAGACTGAAGTTTTGAGCCGACCTGTCCGATGATGACAATGACTTGATCCGAATGCTCCCGGTGATTGGGCTGGATGGTCTGGAGCATCGATTCACGCAGTAGGACTTCCCATGATCTACGTGGCGTGTTTGCGTGCATTCTCTCGAGCATATCATGCAACAACCTCTTGGCCACGTGCGAAGGATACGGCAGGCATCTTTGTTCAGCACAGCAGACACCACACACAATGCCCAGAGAACCCCTCTCGAGTCTCGACCGATGAGATCAAATGCCAAGGAACATGTTTGCCCCAAATTCTTACCGGCTGAAGCGGCCATCATGAGTGACCCTTGTCCCCTGCACCCCGCAAACCAACAAGTAGGTTCCGGAACACCTCGTTTCGGATCCCTTCTTTGCCAATCGAAAACAGGAACCTGATTTCTTGCAGCAGCTAGACGCAGGGAAAGCAGTCCAAGACCACTCTCGACCAACAATGTTAGGTTCGAGTCTCCTTCATTTCCAAGCTCAGTCCCATTGTGCAACCGTTCAATGCGAGCCATAGTCGCAGAGAGGCACCTGCGTCGTTGGATGCCGTCAAGCCGATTGGTCTCCCACTTTTCGGTATGCAGGGGTTTCCACCCCCAACGCCCGCGTCTGCCATTGACCAGTAATGGTCCAAAATGGATGAATATCGCTCTTTCAAGAGGTCAACTTCGCTAGTGTCTGAGGCGATGTTTGCCCTCACCATTCGGGCGGCGCGGAGACTTGAGGATTGGCCCAGAGCCAAGGGCTGTCTCGGTGGCTATCAACGATTTGCTGGGACAACTGCATTCGGCCTGGGAGTTGAACATTGCGAAAGAACTCGAATCTTAGCCTTTGAAGTCTCTATAAAGACACTGTTCTGCTGAGACGTCATGTATTCTCCCTTTCAGTCTTCACTCGTTCCAGCTCATCCTCAAGGAGCAGACAAGGGCATCACTTAATCTCAACGAGCCTACCGACCATCATTCAGTCTTTTCACTCCCAAGTCTACCCCTTCAACGCTTCTTCTCTTCTGTTCTGCTCATCCACAACCACGACCATCATTATGCAGTTCCTTACGACCATCCTCGTGGCAGCCGCCACCGTCCAGGCCATTGCCCTGCCAGACCCCGTCGCCAAACCCGCCCCCAACCCGGTCGCCGAAGCAGACCCGTGGTGCACTCAGCCCGCCCCGAACCCCGTCGCCGAACCGGAACCCTGGTGCACCAAGCCCGACCAACCGTGCTGGAAGCGCGCCGTTGAAGAAGCCATGAAGCGCGAGGCCCTGCCAGATCCGGAGCCCGTCGAGAAGCCAGACACAGTACCAGTAGCTGGGCCCGGGAAGAGGTTAAAAAAAACCGGCCGGCCGTGCGGGGG